>JAPYZD010007433.1:0-15198 GCA_030522725.1 Ichneumoninae sp. B BG-2022a
CAATAATTTCGTAAAATCGGAATACGAAGTTTCGTAAAAATAATTTCGTTAAATAAGTGACAAACTGGTTTGTTCAGGTTTGAATATTACAAACCTGCCTTTTTATTTCTCGTGCAATTAACAATTTTGGTTTGTAATTTTGTTTGTAAAGCAAGAAAATTAACAAATAAAAAAATTGTAAACGTTTGTGGACAATAAGTTGTTGTAAAAGGTATAAACTTTTTTACTGTGTAACATACATATATATATTCCAGAGTACGGGCGAAGCCCGTTGGCGCTGGTAAATGAACGTAAAGCAGAACATTAAATTTCTACGGGCAAACCCACGTACGATGTGTATACATACGTGCGATAGAGATCTCATTACACGAGATAGCGCAAATCGGAAATCAATTCAGCGGAGATCGAATTTACGTTGGGAATACTCGTGTCACACATCAACCACGCATGGAGTGCGGAACACTGTGCACAGTTTTCGTTCCGAGTCCCCTTCAAACCTGCGGCACCTTCCCCGCTCAATTGTTGCCCGCGGTGCTTCCCGAAAACCAGCGGTGACTGCTCGATTGATCGGAAACACGTTCCCAACCACTTTCGCACTGATATTGTCGCAGTGGAATTATTCTGACACGCATAAATATATTTCACTAGTAGGTTCCATTAGTAAGTTTAGGGGAGAGCGGGGCGAAATGGCACAGCGGGGCAAAACGGGACAACTAGACAAAACGCAATTTTCCAATGACTTTTGGATGGTGGCGATGGTGGTTCGTGGGGCAAAACAGGGTTGAAAATCCGGATGTATTGTTGGGACAAAATGGGGAGCCCAAAAATTATTGGAAAATTGAATTGAGATGATGTTGACCGATTTTCAAAAGATGTGAGTAGAGGTTTCGGCAATGATGCGGTCGGTTTCAAGAAATAAATTCTCGATTTTAACGTTTCGGCCCTGTGTCCGGGCCCTCTTCAGAAAGTTGTATTTTAAGAGAACTAGAAATTAATATTTTACAATAAATTTACAAATATGTCTTCATTTAATATTATTTTAGTAAAGATTAGTAAAAACTGATGATGACTCACCAAATCAGTAAAACAAGAATTTCAGTTTGTTGCAAAGGACGTGGAGAAAATCCACCTTGAAAGGGGTGGAAGTTTCCATGAAACTTAACCGCGTCATTGTAACGTTTCAACCGGAGGAGCCGGTTGACATAAATAACAATAATAGTTTTAATAACATAAAAGAAATTTAACTTGAATTTAAACAATCTTTGGGGAAGGAAAACAAAGTTGAATTTTCATGGAAACTTCCACCCCTTCCAAGATGAATTTTCTCCACGTCCTTTGCAACAAACTGAAATTCTTGTTTTACTGATTTGGTGAGTCACCATTATTAGTTTTTACTAATCTCTACTAAAATAATATAAAATTAAGACATATTTGTAAATTTATTGTAAAATTAATTTCTAGTTCTCTTAAAATACAACTTTCTGAAGCGGGTCCGGACACAGGGCCGAAACGTTAAAATCGAGAATTTATTTCTTGAAACCGACCGCACCATTGCCGAAACCTCTACTCACATCTTTAGAAAATTGAGTTTTGCCCTCACCGTCCCGTTTTGCCCCACTGTCCCATTTCGCCCGCTCTCCTCTATGAACATAAATCTACAAGAGGAGCTGGTGGCTCGCACCCCTTTATAGACTTAAGCCCCTATTATTCTAAGTCCCTTTACTTCATGGTCTTATCATTAGCCAACTTCACGCCCTCAACTTCACCCCTCCGACTCCATTATCGACACCCCCCCGATTTTTGACGCTGCGGCGGCAGCGGCGAAATCTTTTTACAGTACACGACCGCGTTTCTCCGTTCCTCGGGAGCCAATCCAATTAGACACGACCGCGTATTTCCGATACCCCACTACCTGCCTAAGTACCTGCCCACCGTCCCTTTCCATACCCAAAAATTGTCGTAATTACAGCAGCGACGATTTCATTCCAGGTAGCAAAAGGGTCTTGTTTCCCCACCAAGCAGGTAACGGACCTTGATAAGGGGCCGAATTGGACTTACGCGGTCGTGTACTGTATATCATAGAGAGACAAATATGTATGAAAAGAGCCCATGAAGAACACGATAATGCTGATAGCAACAGCAGACTCAATCCGCCCAATAGCAATTCAATGCATAATACTGCAAGGCAATCGAAAAACTTTCTCTTTTTTGATCCAAATTTGACGCTCCTTCCTTTATTGTGTGCCGCTGATGGAACTAGTGTTGAGTCCACTGTAAAAAATGTCTGCAACGAAATTAATGTACTTGTATTGGAAACTTTTATGCATATATATTATATATAACCTAGTATAATAAATTTAATATACAAATGTTGTGTAAAATAAATGTATGGTAAATAAAAAATAATAAGAAAGTGGTATTTTTAATAAAAGTACTTTGATAGTACTAAATTTATTTAAAAATTGCTTTAAAACTACTGTAATTTTACATAATATTTGTTAAATATTATTAAAGCATTAAATTTAATATACTGGTTTATGCATAAAAGCTTCCAATATCGGTACATTAAATTTACAATTTTTTTTAACAGGGTACCCAACTCGTTAGACTGTAAGACAGCCAGTAACATAGTCGAGGTCTCTTTTCAGATCAAGAGTAACCTTGCAGCTGTTCTAGTTTGATGATAACTGAGCTTTCGATGCTGATTCTAATCGGTTCATGTACTAACCAGAGCTCTCATCTGTTCCGTCGGACGAAACACAACGTCGCTTATGTCGTTTTCGGTTTCGACCTAATTTTCAGAAACGACGTCGTCTACGTCGTTTTTGGCACCAGGAGGGGTGCACGGCATTTTATTGATTCTGCGGCATTAAAGGGATGCCGTAAGGCCTTTAAGCACGTTTGACCAGTGATGCGCACGTAATTGCGCTTCTTGCTAGACGAAATTGTCCTCACGGCGCGTGGTACGAACTTATGTATGAGCAGATTCATATATTAGTTAAGAAATACATAATTATTATTGGGGATTATTGGGGATTGTTATTGGTGATTGGGGATTAAATGGGATGTAACACTAGCACTTAACTTAAAAAAAAACGCTCATGGTATCCGCTAGGGCAGAGCCATTCGAGTAAATTCTCGATTTCTTGAAAACGAGTCTATTTGGATTTGTGTCTAACGCTTGTAACATCTAAAATATTCACTGTACCATGACGGTACCTTGACGAGCATCTGGTCCACATTCCGGCGTTTCGATTTCACTACAAACAACCCTAGAAACATCAATTTTTGGCGAAGCAGCGCACCGCCGAAGACGCCGGAAGTCCGCTACCACGCGTAGGGTCGAAGAGCTGCAAAAACGTGTGTTCTAAGGTTTCCGCCATCTCGCATCGTCTCCATCTGCAACAGTCTGTTATTTCGTGCTCATACCCTATTTCTTGCCGGTGAGCAACAGTTTAAAGCGAGCTTAAAGTAGCCGTAACTAGTCGAGCGATGCACAACCCCTTCGTTAGGTCGATTACGAACTTTCGTTCCTGCGCGACTTGCCGATTGAGTAAACACCAGGCTGATCTTATTTAACCAAGTATTTCGCGTAACGAGAACTTGATTGAGATACTCAGCGTTTACTCATCTCTTCAGTGCGTACTGCAGTTTCTCTTCCAACGCCCCCCCCCTTCCTCTCTCACCCCCTCCCCTCCTTGCAGCCACTGTCCAATTACGTAGATTGAATTTTCAATGTAAACGCTCACTCTTGGCTCGATTATCTCGATCCTTGCTTTTTCAGCCTTTCAACTTTTTTTTCCCCTCTTCAATTCCCCCCCCCCCCCTCCCTCTTTGCTCGTCGACGTTCCTCTCTTGTTCGCTGAATTATACCCTCGAGTAGGTTTGTTCAACGGACGTGCTTCGGTCGCCGTGTCGAGGCACTCTGACGCGAACGAAAAAAGTACTGGCTAATTTACGAGACTAAAAGTTTGCTTGGCGAACAGCTCGGTAAAAAAAGGGGGGGAGTAAACGAAGCAAGGCGAGACGCAAAGGGAGAATACAAACGCCCGAGCCATTGACGAACTTTGGAGATTGGTCAGTGTTTCCGGGCGTACCGGACGGAGCGGGTACATGCTTTTGGCAAAGAGGATCGCCGCAAGGGACGTGCTGAAAAGCTTCGTCTCAAAAATGTCCGAATCTCATTTTCCTCCTCGTGCTTCCGCAGTTCCTCCTTCCTCCCGACGAAACTGGTCTCTCTTTTCGTGGACGCAGTGCCGGGGAACACGCGCTCGTCGCTCGGAGGAAAAGAAGCGTGGAGCGGGGCAATATGGACCGGCTCTACTACGGCTCGGGACGAGACTTTTTTACGTCCGGTGGATCTTTTTTTTTTATTCTGTGGTCCGTTTTGCCCCTCTCTCGACTACGTGCCAAAAACTAAGTTGAAGACTCGCCGGAGCACGGGCCGTGTGGACACGCGTGCGTTACATGCTCTGTACACCCAGAAAAAAATCTATTTGATGGCCATCGTTTATTAAGATTAAGTAAAACATTTATTTGATTTAAATAAATATTTATTTCATTTAAGTAATTATTTACTTCATTTAAATAAGTATTTATTTTAATCAAATAAATATTTTACTTAGGGTAAAAGTGGTGAATATGGACCACCTCGATTAACACGTAAATCAATGATATAGGGACCGGTCCATATTCCCCACTTTCACCCTAATCGTAATAAACGGTGACCATCAAATAATTTACTGTACAGTTACAAATGTAACTGTACCCGGCCTACTCGCTTACGACTAATTGTCATGCGGCTCCGATTACCCTCTCTAAGCGTAACGGAAGAAAAGAGACGCTCAGACGGGGAGCAGGCATAGGGTAAAAGTGGGGAATATGGCCCGGTCCATATATCATTGATTTACATGTTAATTGAGATTGCCCATATTGACCACTTTTACCCTAACGTTTATTGGATTATCCTTAAAAATCTCAATTTCCCTTGTTTGACGAAACTAGTCTCTCTCCTTATGGACGCGTAGCCGGGGAACACGCGGTCGTCGCTGGGAGGAAAAGAAGCGTGGAGCGGGGCAATATGGACCGGCTCTACTCCGGTTCGGGACGAGACTTTTCTACGTCCGATGGATCTATTTTATTATTTAAATGGTCCGTTTTGCACCGCTCTCGACTACGTGCCAAAAACTAAATTAGAGACTCCCCGGAGCACGGACCGTGTGGACACGCGTGCATTAGATGCTCTATACACCCGGAAAAGAATTTATTTGACGACCACCGTTTATTAAAATTAAGTAAAATATTTATTTGATTTAAATAAATATTTATTTCATTTAAGTAACTATTGACTTAATTTAAATAGATATTTATTTTAATCAACTAAATATTTTACTTAATCTTAATAAACGGTGCCCGTGAAACAATTTTTTTTTCTGGGTGCCTCTCTAAGCGTAACGGAAGAAACGAGACGCTCGGACGGGGAGAGGGGGATAACGTTTATTGGATAATCCTTAAAAATCTCCATTTCCCTTGTTTGACGAAACTAGTCTCTCTTTACGAACGCATAGCCGGGGAACACTCGGTCGTCGCTCGGGGAAAAGAAGCGTGGAGCGGGGTAATATGGACCGGCTCTACTCCGGCTCGGGACGAGACTTTTTTACGTCCGGTGGATCTATTTTATTATTTAAATGGTCCGTTTTGCCCCGCTCTCGACTACGTGCCAAAAACTAAATTGGAGACTCGCCGAGCACGGACCGTGTGGACACACGTGCGTTACATGCTCTATAATTGTACGCGGCCTACTCGCTTACGACTAATTGTCATGCGGCTCCGATTACCCTCTCTAAGCGTAACGGAAGAAAAGAGACGCTCGGACCGGAATGGGGGGGCATAACGTTTATTGGATTATCCTTTAAAATCTCCATTTTCCTCGTTTGCCTAATGGGAATTAACGCGAACGGTGGAGCGGCGGGAAGGGTGCGGGGGCGACCCTCGTCCCGCTGTGGTAGCGAGCCGCGATCGTAACTCCGAACCCCTTCGAATTGCAGGGTTTTCCGAGCGTAAATTCGGATAATCTTTAAACAAAGAGGAAACTCGCTCTCACCATCCCTCACCCGGATATTGATACAATCGCACTAGTAATAACGACGGTAGAGCCAAAAGGGGTGAATATGGACCGGTCCACGTATAATCGATTTAGGAGCAAAACGGCCTGGGCCATATTGCCCCTCCTCTCCACTGCCTCCATCAGGGCCGTCTCGTCATAAGCGGCAAAATAACGAGTGAGGGACATCGAATTTGATTAAATTCGATACTAATTATTCGATACGTATACGCCGAGCCACAACAATAGGAAACGCATGGTGAAATGTACATTAATTTCATTGTTACAGCCCAATCTGGGGCTCGTGAAACCTTATTCTTTTTTTTCCATTGTATGAAATTTTTTTACCTGCGCCCAAATTTCGTATTCATCGGGTAACCATTGTTAATTGAGGGTATTCGGTCGGTTCTGTGCAGGCATTCGACGTGGGCGGTGTGATATTTCACTTCGGAACAGTGTGTGTATTTCGGCTGAATCAATACCGAAATTTAATTCCATCGGGAGTGGGGGGTGGGGGGATAAATGGAGTTGCATGTTATCGTCAGCGTCGCCCCACCAGGCGGGGCATTAGGCTCAACGAGTGAAAGGTCAATCGGTATTTGCCGGGTGATGGAATATCTATTTATATGTCGAGTGGTTGGGGGAGGGTGAGTAATTAATAGAAGGGGTCCGCGAACAGTCGCAACGTCATTCCGAGCATTGAAACTCCTGTAAATACCCGTGCAGAACTAATTGCTCGGGAGAGCGCATGTAATAATCGCCCGAAACATGCATCGACGGAAAAGCATCGGTCCCTCCGATAATCATGGCAATGGCGGTTGTTGGCGATATTGCGCTCTCGGTACCGATTAAAATTACGATACTCTCGTTTTAACGACGGAGGCAAAATTTAGTGACTTTAGGACGGTGTAATATTGATGTGATGTGGGAACGAGTATAACGATACGATGCTGAAGGGGAGGCGGGGCGGTAAACATTGAAAATTGGGACCAAAAATTAACATTCTCAAATAAATATAATATAAATATAATATAAATATTATATATATTTTGGAAAACTGTGGATTTGTTTGTCCCACCCCCTATTAGCAGTCAACTTCACGTCTCTATTGTTTGTCAACCCGGAGTGGCTAAAGGCCCGAAGTGGCTAAAGTCTTGGTCTAAAGTCCCAGAGTGGTTATAATTTTAATGGGAATACACTTTTTTTAATTTGCAAATTGCTGCAATTCTTCAATAAAAAAAAACTGTAAAATATAAAATGTAACGCACTGAAAGTGCGAGCGCGCGAGCCACAACAACCTGCTAGTGTAATATAAATATAATATAATTATAATATAAATATACTATAAATATAATATAAATATAATATAAATATAATTTTGGAATATTTATATTTTATTATAATGTCTTATTGTATAATCTATTCTGCCCCCTCTCGCATAAGGGAGAGCGCGGCAAAACGGGATTACGAGACAAAACGCAATTGTCCAATAACTTTTGGATGGTGGCGATGGAGGTACGTGGGGCAAAACGGGTTTGAAAATCCGGTATCGTTGTGACAAAATGGGGTATCCAAAAATTATTGAAAAATTGAGTTTCGCCCTCACTGTCCCGTTTTACCCCGCTGTGCCATTTTGCCCCGGTCTCCAATATGTTAATGCTCTCGATAGCGATTAAAATTACGATATTCTCGTTTCAACGACGGAGGCAAAATTTATCGTGAATTTATCGTGTAATGTGGTACCGATACAATGCGGCAAGGGAGGGGGAGCGGCAAACTTTGAAAATCGAGGTAGAAACTTTCATTCTCAACATTTTTGCATATTTATATTTTATTATAATGTATTATTGTATAATCCATTTTGCCCCATTCTCGCATATGCTAATGCTCTCGGTACAGACAAAAATGACAATATTCTCATTGTAATGACGGAGGCAAAATTTATCGTGAAATTACGACGGTATAATATTGATGTAATGTGGGAACGGGTAAAACGATGCAACGCGGCTGGCGAAGCGGAGCGGCGAACATTGAAAATCGGGGTCGAACATTTGCATTCTCAAAATATTTGCCTGTTTATATTTTATTATAATGTATTATTGCGCAATCCGTTTTTCCCCGCTCTCGCATATGTTAATGCAACAGTGGCGAACATGACTCATCCAATTTACGGTGTGAATCAATAATATACAGACCGGGCCATATTCCCCACTTTGACCCTTTAATAAAGTAACAACAATTTCATTCCGATTTTCGCATTTTGTCTCAATTTCCCGGCAATTTCGCAATCAGCAAACATCCACCAGCGAATTGAGACCGGGATATAAAGAAAATAATTCGAACAAATTTTTCCACGACGCCGAGGATTAATACATAAAAAAAAGAGAAAAAACATTGTTGAGTGAAATCTCACCGTTAATAAGCGCGTTACACGTGAAATCACGTACACTCAGCCCAGGCCCCAGTTTTATTATGCGTTTTATCTGGCAACGGGGAACAAACTTTCAGAGTAACGTCGGTTAAATATCATTGAAATAAATAAATTAATTTAAAGTAAAAAGAAATAACAAAAAATATTTTTTGTTTTATTGTATAAAATGTGAAAATCGGTCGAGTCGTTAGAGATATAGTCGCAGGTCTCGTTGAACCGCTATAAATACCGGCTCCCGATTCTCTCCTCCCCCCCCCCCCCCCCCCCCCCCCCCCCCCCCCCCCCCCCCCCCCCCCCCCCCACCACCCACCCACCCGCCCCGCCCCCCCGCCAGCACAGTTAGAGATATAGTCGCAGGTCTCGTCGAACAGCTATAAACCCCCCACCTCCCCCGCCCAACCCCTCATGCTGTATGGTTAAATATTAAAAAATAAATAAACAAATTTAAGGGAAAAAAATATGTGTATTTCCTTAATTGTATAAAATGTGAAAATCGGTCGAGTAGTTGGAGATATAGTCGCAGGTCTTGTCGAACAGCTATAAATCCCCGCTCCCGATTCTCTCCTCCCCCCCCCCCCCCCTCCTCCGCCGCACCCCTCATGCTGTATGGCCAGTCGAAACGATTAATTTAATATTCGCACTAGCGCGAAGCGGGAAAGACGAGCGGGGTATGAGGATGCGGCTGCGGGACGACGTATACACGTGCGTGACGATTTACGAGAGTGCAGCAGCGGCGGCGTGCGGCGGCATTGCACCGAGGCCGCGCTGCGTTTGGTTTTACCCTATAAAATATACAACGCGACGCGCACACGCGCGGGCGCGCACACACCGGTATATTCCGTCGGTCCACGGCCTCGCAAACCCTGCTGATGCATATTCTCGAAGCAAGGCGCGTGAGAGCTCGGCGAGCGCACCTTGCTGCCGGGGCGCCACGTACAAAATATCACGAGCGTTGCCATCCACGATTATACCCGGGACAATATAAATCTAACGGAGCATTACCGGTCGCGGCTCGTTCGAACACTCGACCCACACCGGGGAATACTTTCGATCGCCGCCGCGACATGCACGGTGGCTGCGGAGATAAATTTTCTTTATTCTTTTTTGGTGTTGAAACGAAAAAAAAACAAACTCGTGGATATCGAGATATTCACAAAGCGTAGGCGTCTGATCTTCTTTGGTGTAGAAAGCTTCTGTGAAAAATCGCTTTGTGCCATTGTTTGACTTCGCGAGGAAGCTTTGTACACTGAGAAAAAATTACATAGTAAAAGCAACGATACTGATTTTGCTTCCTCATAGAGGAAGCTTTGTTTTCGTAAAAAAAAATTGAGATATTAATGTCGGAATACTTAAAATAGTCTAAAACGTCGAGAAATATCATTTTTGGCTGGCGTCCGGATGTATGTGTGTATGTGTGTGTGGGTGGATGTGTGCGTGTGTATGTGACAGAGTTGCATCGTTTAAAATGCAACTATACCGACTATAACTCGGAAATGGCTTGAGACAGCGAGTTGAAATTTGGTACACTAGTAGAGCGATCACGTCGCTTCGTTCAGTGCCATTTTCGTGAACATTGAGGCCCAACTGCAGATTTTATGCGTAATTCAATTTTTTGGAAATTCTCTGTGGTAGCTCTAACTTGCGTAACTTTAGAGCAATCGTCCTAAAACTGCACATAAATATACTATATTGATAAAGACCTTTGGTATTGAATTTGGTCAAAATCCATCGAAGTGGTAAGATTATATGAGATTTTGAGTTTTTTTATTTTTTCGAAAAATTACTAAAATTGATATAATTTGCGTAAACCTGAAGGTATCGATCTTAAATTTGAAACGGGAATGGACTAATACTGCACAATGTTTGGTATTAAATTTGGTGAAAATTAATCTAATCGTTTAAGTTTTATGAGATTTTGAAATTTTTTGTTTTTTTGGCAAAGTTGTATTTTTTGTCCGACACGAGTTTATGTATCAAATGTCGCCCTAGGAGTAAAATAATTCGGAAACTCGTCATCGGTGGGGGAAAAATACATTAGGCGTGGCCACAAAACGGTGAATATTGGATAATTGATTTAAAAATCTGAAAAAATCCATACGTATTCAGAAAAATAAAGGAATCATTTCCATAAAAAAAAAATTTGTTGCCGGGTAATTTGTTAACTAATTAATTTTTTGATGAATTTGGTAGTAACAGTTTGCAATTATTATTATGCAAAATTAATCTTCTCAGAACCTTTAGTATACATGATTTTTTCAGATTTTTACACCATCAAGAAGTACTTGCAATTTTCTCTTATTGTTGTCGAACTTATACGAAGTCAGCGCGCAGCGACTCTGAAGCACGCTGTCCAACTCTGCTGGGGTGGGTGAAACTGCTCAGGAAAGCCATTGTGCGAGCGGATTGACGCCTGAAGATGAAAACCGCCCTTCAACACGCTTGAACGCGGGCGCCGACTCCGCCACGGCGAGCAACAATGTACAATATTTCACGGTAACGTTCCGATAAACGCGCGATCGAATAAACGGAGTCATGGTTCGGATAATTGAGGGTTCGGCTGATCGCGGTTCGACCATATTATTTTCCGATGATACGGAACATTCTGAACACGTTTTCATAAAAATTTCGTTTTTTATTTTCTTTTAAGAAAACAAAATTTTTTCTATGAGGAAAAAAAAATGTCAGCGCAACACGATTTTTGCCATCTGAAAATGCAATCCGATAAGAGGGTTCTTCTCAGGAGTGGTGAGCGATGGATTTTCCAGACAGGTAAATCCCTCGAGTCTGTCGGCTGTGATAAATTGGATGATTTTGACATCGTCGCGAGGCAAAAAGAAAAGACTGCTAAAAGTTTCTTATTACAAAAAAATAAAATAAATAGATTATAGGGGAGAGCGGGGCAAAATGGCACACCGGGGCAAAACGGGATAATGAGACAAAACGCAATTCTCCAATAACTTTGGGATGGTGGCGATGGTGGTACGTGGGGCAAAACGGGTTCAAAAATCCGGATGTATGGTTGGGATAAAATGGGGCATCCAAAAATTATTGGAAAATTGAGTTTTGCCCTCACTGTGCCGATTTGCCCGCTGTGCCATTTTGCCCCGGTCTTTTGATACATCTTTTGATACACAATGCAATAACATTACACATCATAATTTAACCAAGAAAAAAGAAACAAACGAAAATCATGAATGACACAAGTTTTAGTCATCGAATTAAACGTGTTAATTCAATCATAATTTTAATCCAACAATATTTACAACAATTACATAATCGATACATTTTTTTTCAATCGATCGACACGTAACAAAGGGAATTTAAACGAGAAGCAATTTGAAAATTATTACGTTCCGGCTTGCGTGTACAGTATAACGCTGCGCACTAACTTTCCTGCTGATAAAATCATCGTCAGAGTGCGGGAGGTGGAAGGGGGTCGAGTGTATTATAATACCCGAAATAACGAGCGCTGGATCGACGTTTGCGTGCATGCACGAAATTCTGCGGGATTTAACGGATAATGGGCGAGGAGGAGGGGGTAATCGATCGATATTTCGGCGTTTATATCGATTATACGACGATAAAGGAATTTGAGAGAGAGGTCAGTCTGCGGATGGTATAGTTAATGGCTGGCCGCGGTTCTGTACACCGAGTCACCTGCACTCTGCGTGTTCTCGATCGCGGCCCCGTTTACGCTTCATTATGCAAGTAAACTTGCGATGGATTATGGAGAGTTTCGTGAGGACGATGATGACGATAATAATAATAATTTTAATACATAGTAATAATAACAACAGATTAATAATATTAATATTCGCGCATTAACAATATTATTGTTCGCCTATGGACCGCAGCAACGAACTTATTAAAACGGCGAGCCGGCGGCCAATTTTGGGTACATATTGGCCTTTCGTTATGGCTGACGCATACGTTTCGGAGAGGAACGAGAGAGAATCACAAACACTTCCCGATCGGATGAGCATCTGGAAAAAATCAAGCGTTTGGAAGGTGCTGAAAAGATTACTTGTGCACAATAATTCCAAAATGTTATTAACAAATTACTGAAATAAAAAATTATGGAATTACCTGAAAAGCTAGGTTTTTCTTTCTCATGAATTCTTTGAATACGTATGCATTTTTTTAGAATTTTATGTAATGTTTGAAAATGGCGTTTTCATTATGTTTAAAATTTGTTTAAAGTTGCTATTTGCAAACATTACATACATTTCTGAAAAAATGCACGCGTATTCAGAAAAATCGATAAATCGTTTTCGTAACAAAAAAAAAATTGATTGCTGGGTAATTTGTTGCACAGTTTTTATTTTTCCGTAATTTCTCGATAACATTTTGGAATTATTAATATGGAATCACCAATGTGGAATTATTAAATCGACTCTTAAATCGAGAAGTGCTTGTAATCTCTCTCATTCCTCTCCCGAACTTAAGTGTCGTCAGACACAACGAAAGGACCACCTTAAGGTAAAACAATTTACTCCATACCTCAAAAAGAAAAAAAAACATATTCCTCGAAAAAAAAAATCCCTTCGTGTCTCCACCGAGTTCCGAGTTCCCGGAGTTTTTCGCTTCTTCGTCCGTCGGCCATGCTTTACCGAAACGAACGGCCAATAGATATAAAAGTGCGGCTCCTAACATCGCGCAGTGTACTGCCGCCCGCGCGTCGTATAGTACCCTCTCGCGAATCTCGCACGTGCTCGCACGCCAAGTAAAACCCCGAGAAACATTCCTTCCCCCTCTCCCCTTGTTCCCTTTTTTATTTATTTATTTCTCCTCGTTTTTTGTTATGCACACGGCAGAACACCGGAAACCCAAGACGGTCGCGCCGATAGTCACACAGACACCCGCACTCTGTGCGGTGTGTCTTGTACGTTCAAAAAAAAAAAAAAAAAAAAAGTACCGATGAGACCGTATATATTTCACCAACACCCGGGAAAGAAACGTGCCCGGCATATTTACCGATCTCTTCTAGCCAAGCATCCGTGCGCTCCTATCTGACCCGAAGTCATCCGGACTCTCTTCCGCCTTATCCCTTCTGTACTTCCCTCTTATATCTTTCTTCTCCTATCTCCCGACCTCCCCCCGGCCTCACGACCCAAACCGAGCGCCACCCCGAGTTTCATAACAGCATCTCGCGTTACCGAACTAAATTCCCTCAGGCTGTACGCAGTAACGGTTCTCGCCGCTTTTTGTTTATCCGGCATCGATATTGCTATTGGGCCGGAGGAAAAAAGCTCGCACAGGTGACGAACCCTCGCCGGAAACCACGAAGGGCGAAACCCCCGGCTCGGGGCGTTCGCCGTACATCCGGTTGTCGAAAAATCTCACGGCCTTTCCCTCCCATCTCGCCCTCAGGGGAGACCCGGACAAAATGGCACGACGGGGTAAAACGGGACGGTGAGGACAAAACTCCATTTTAAAATAATTTTTGAATGCCCCTTATTGGCCGGATATTCAAATCCGTTTTGCCCCACGTACCATCGCCATTTGGTACGCCATCTTATATTTTCTTGGTCATGTATCTTTCGTTATGCGTACTTTATGTTTTCCTATTTTTCATTTTTTTTTGTGTATTCTTATGCTTGCTTATATATCTTATTCTTTCACTGTATTGTCTCTGCGTATTTTTATTCTGTTGTATTCTATTGTATTCTTTTTTTTCTTATCACTTGTTTTTTTGGGTTGTAACGATTGTTTGTATCTTGATGCACGGTGATCTTAGGGGGCTCATGTCTCAGAACACGAAATAAACGAATCGAAAAGAAAATTAGAAATCGTTTCGAAACTCGATAAGGGAGAGACCAGCATATTGTCAGCGCGCTCGTATGATTTTTGCAAGTCAATGATTCCTGACATTCAAACACAATTTAGATGCAAAAAAACGTACAACTCTCTTGCCCCAAACGAAAATTGTGGATTTGAAGGTTTGAAGTTACCGTTGAATATCATAAAAATAGATGTATCACGTTATCTCTCAAATATATATCATAATTATTTAAAATATATTGTTACTGTAATTTTTTTGATATGTATCGCGCTATATCGCTTAACACAGCTTCACTGATCTGTTATCCGAATTTTCGTTAATCGGAACGAGCTGTGGTCCCAATTGGTTCGGATAATCGAGGTTCTACTGTACGTATAAAGAAATGTTTAACACATGCATGTGTATGTATCACTTTGTGATCAGTTCTTTGGTACGATCTCTGAATCTCGATGCATTCAACCAAACGAAAAACAAAAGACATTAATGTTTTTAAATTTATACTTGTATTCGTACAAGTATATATTTAAAAAAATTAATATCATTACAATTTAGTGGTTTGACCTTTCAATTGAAAGGTCGATCCACAGTGTTACTCTGTCAGTAAATATCAATTCAAAATATCTATATGTACTGGAGGAAGAATTGATTTCTCGAAAAATCGATCCAACACACGGCATCTCTACTCAGAACACGAAATAAACGAATCTATCTAAGGTAAAGGTACCAATGATCGGACGGTTAAGAGCAGCCTAACATTTCAGCAGTTATTAATTTATCAAGAAAATTTTTTTTCTTGAAATAACCGAAACCAATATCAAGCTGATAGTTTCTAGTTTCCAAAAGTCACCGGTTAATTGTAAAAGGATAAATATTTTTTTAATT
>JAPYZD010007436.1:0-10017 GCA_030522725.1 Ichneumoninae sp. B BG-2022a
CCCTTCGGTAGATTTCGGCCAAATTCAATACCAAAGGTCTTTGATAAAAATACTATATTCGTGTGCAGTTTTATGACGATAGCTCAAAATTTACGAAAGATAGAGCTACCGTAGACTTTTTTCAAAAATTTCGAATTCCCGTAAAATCCCGAAACGGGTCGCAATCTTCATGAAAATTATATCGAAGGAGGCGACGTGACCACTCTACTAGTGTACAAAATTTGAACCCGCTATGCATTAATATGTTCTAAGCGATGCACGTTGTCGCACACACACACACACACACACATACATTCGGACGCCAGCTAAAAATCACATTTCTCGACGTTTTCGACCATTTTTAGTACGCTGACATTAAAATCTCGAAAATTTTTTTTTTCACAAAAACATAGCTTCCTCTATGAGAAAGCAAAACTGAAAAAAATCAAGCGTATTACCGGTGCTGATAAGATTAATTTTAAATAATAATTATTCAAATTATACTTATATTTTCGAACAGACTCAACTGCTATTGTACGATTTGACGAGAGGTCTGCCTATCGTCATTTAATTACTAAATAATTAAATATGTACGTAATTACTAAATACATAAATAAATAAATAAATAAATAAAAAATTCCAAAGATGTTATTAACAAATTCATGGAAAACGTTCTGCACGACGGAATTAATAAAATGTATGTATGTATAAGCAGTCTTCATTACCGATGGCGATAATTTCACATCGATCGACAATTTTGAGGTCAGGCCAATTACGCGGAGTGCCGGGCGTGGCGGTTTGGGGCCGATCTGTGTGGGCGATACCGATCGATCCGTGCCACCCGCGACCCACCCCATATGTTCTCTCCATTGCTACCTGTAATTATTAAACAGGTGTGCGGTGTCGAAAGCGACAGGGAGAGAGGGAATTAGCTCGGAAAGGGAGACAAAAATATATTCTTTTAGACCACTATGACTACGACTAATACGAGTATGACTACTAAGAGTATGCCTACCAAGAGTATGACTACTAAGAGTATGCCTACCGAGAGTACGACTACCGAGAGTACGACTACTAAGAGTATGACTACTACGACTACGACTACGACTGACTATGATAATAACGAAACGGTTTTTTTTTCATTTGCAGATCCTCAGGTTCGAAGATCGAAGGTAGATCGTCGAGTTCTAAAACAATGAAGCAGCCCAGGATGGTTTGGCTGGATGACGGGTCGCCCGAAGCGCTCTCCACACAGTCGACCGCCGTCGACGATGGCAACCCCGTCGGAGCGAAGCGTCCGAAAATCGCAAAGGACGATTCGCGGTTCTGCGATACTCCCGAGTTGCTCGACGAGAGAGTCGGCAACGCCAACCCCTTCATCGTCCGCATACCGCGAACGGCTATAACGCTGAATCTGAATTCCTACAACAGTCACCACGGTGGATCGGCGAAAAAGGACACTGCGCACGCGCGACCGTCGACGGAAATTCGCCTTGCGGACTCGAGCGTGCCGGACTTGCCGCCGAGCTGCAACGAGGCGAGTGTCATCCAGGTGGAAAAATGCAACGTCACCAAGAAACCAAAGATCGTCGAGGATCTGACGTGCCTCGAGGGAACGATCCTGTCACGCGCGTCCCTGAAGAAATTCGCCGAGGAACCCGCGGAAGTGACGACGCGGAAGAGAACACCGGAAGCCGACGAGAAGCCGGCGAGAAATTGCGGTGAGGACGACGCGCAGAGGATGATCCGGATACGCGAGAAATTCCGCCGTCTCTTCGGCAACGACGTGACCTTGAGCGAGAGCGACGAGGAGAAGAGGATCACCGCGAAACTCACGCCGAGGAAGCGAAGGAACGAATCCCGGATGTCCTCGGATTCGGGCGTTTGCCTCAACGAACACACGTCCGATATGACTTGCTCGGAGGCACTCGAGAAGCAAGGCGACAGTGAAGATCCTGGGGAATGTCCTAGGGAGAAGCTCAGGAAAAATATTGAGGAATATCTCGGAGAATACACTGTGGAAAGTCTTCGGGAATATCCTAGGGAAAATCTCAGGAAAAGTACTGAGGAGGATCTCGGAGAATACACCAAGGAAGGACTCGGGGAGTATCCTAGGAAAAATACTAGGGAGGATCTCAGAGAATACACCAAGGAAAGTCTCAGGGAATATCCTAGGGAAAGTCTCAGGAAAAATCCCAGGGAGAATCCTGAGGAATACACCGGAAAAAATCCAAAGGCAAACCCTAGGGAATATGCTAGAAATAATCCTAGGGATTATGCTGGAAAAAATCTTAGGGAACATCCCAAGGGAAATTCTATAGGGACGTCCAGGGAATTTCGTAGCGAAGATCCCAAGGGATTTCCTAATGACGACTCCAGGGAATTCGTCAGCGAAGATCCTAGGGGAATTTCACCGATGGAGAAGGAAGCCACGGAAGTGGAGAGTGCGCAAGTGCTATCGATGCCGTTGCTGGACGCGGTCTGCGAGAAGCGTGCCGCGGAGGCGAGAGACGAGGCCTTGCCGGACAGCAGCACGAGCCTGCTGGAACAAATGTCAACGCAGCCGGACTCGAGTTCCGGTGGCAAATTGACGATTCTCGTGACACCGTTGAACATCCAGGACAGCGACGTGTTCGATCCCCTGAGGTTGGAGTTTGATCTGTCCGAGGAGGCGCAGATATCGACGCCCACTTCGACGACTTCCGGTCCGCCTATCGTCGAGCCGATCAAGCCGGAGAGTGGCCGCGAGGATCGGCAGAATCTCGTCGGCACGTACGTCGATGACTCGTGCCAGATCGGCGACCGGATAAGCTTCAAGGAGGATCTCTCGCCGGAAGCGGAGACTGAAAGTTGCGATGACGATCGGTTGATCATCGCCGAGGATCTCGAATCCGAAACCGGTCAGAGTCCGGGAGAGCGCGAAGCCTCCGGAGAGTCGGTTCAAAGAATTCTCGACTCAGCGATCTTGCCTCAATGGCGTGCCGATTCGATGAGTGGTTCGGAAACTAAATCGTCGAACGTAACGAATGTCAATTCATCGTCCGATTCGAACGCGACAGCGGATAAAAATGTCGATGAATCGAAGGATCTCGCTGGATCGAGCTTGCCGATCGAAAAAGTCGCCAGGCCCGAGACGGCCCTCGAGTTTCGAGAAAAGAACCCCAAAGACCTCACATCCGTGATCGAGGCTTCGAGCGGCGCGCACCAGAAGGTTCTGATAATATCGGCCAGGATCATGGACTTTGATCCCGCATCCGGTATGCTGGTTGGACCGGGAGAGGCGATCAAGGTATCGGATGAAACATCACCGGAAACGGTCGACCTCAATCCCGAGAGTGGTCCGGATCAACGCAAGTTGGAAAACTTCACGGCAAAATTGTCGGAGATAACGATTGACGATTCCTTGACCGTTGGACAAAAATCCGTGAATTTGCCTTTCGAATACGAGCTTGACGGCCTCACACCCCAAGGGGTCGAGGACCGGACCAAATTCCCTGGGACCTTGGATGGCGAAGTATCAGATTCAGAAATCCCCAAGTGCGTCTTCGATGCCCAAAAGCCAAAGGACGTCCCCAAAGCGCCCAATTTCCGAGTTCTCCACCCAAGCGAGCTCGGATCTCGATGGTGCCCGACGCCCCTCGCCACCGAAGCCCCCCAAAGTCAGCCCCAATTTGCCCCCCAGTCCAGCGTCCTCCAGCCCCGATTCGCCCCCAGCCCCGCCATCGCCCAGCCCCGATTTACCCCCAGCCCAGTCATGGCCCAGGCCCGATTTTCCCCCAACCCCGCCCTGGCTGAGCCGCCCATGTACCCCCAGTTTCCCCGTTACCCAAATTCGCAGATCTTGCGAAATCCGCCACACCCTCAGATTCGTCAACCTCCGCCGGAAGTCCTCATTCAGACCCCCCCACCGAGCCCCCTCGAGCAAATGCAGTTCCTCGTCTCCCAGACGTCTTCCGCCGCCCACGGGGTCGAGGATCTCTCCAGCAAGAAGTCCTCGGGCTACGTCAGCGTCTCCCTTGGTCCGCGGCCCGTCCACACCGGAAGTGGGCTCCCTTCGAACTGGACCGTCGACAAGCATCAACATTGGTCGACGCCGACATCGTCACCGAACGCTGAGAGCCCTTTGGAGAAACAGCATTCCCTCATGAGCCGGATATTCGAGTGTCTGATCTCGATGGCCTCGTTCATCGAGCGTGTAAGGCGCGAGACCAACATGGCGGCGATTCTTCAGATCGACAAGGACTACGCCGCCAAGAGAGGGTTGCTGTTCGTCGAGCTCCGTCGGTACGCCTGCACGCAGGGTACCAGCGACTTGCGGACGATAGTCGGTAGGGTAATGCACTACTACGACTATCTCGTGGCACCCGAGCAAAGGACTCTCAATGTCGAGGCTGTTCACTACATGCTGAGGCTGGAGCGCGCGGTGATGGCGAGCGCCCTCTATGTGAGGCCTGCGGAGCCGCGACCGCCGCCACCTTACCGACCTAACCGACCGTCCGTAACGCAGAGCTCTCCCTTCACTGAGTCGCAGCGACTGCTCCTCTACAACCAGATGTCGGCTTACTGTCATTTGCAGAACGTTCTTAACTACCAACTGGTGGCGCAGCGTCGCGCCGAGGAGGAAGCCGCGATCGCCAAGAGAACTCGGCGAAGAAACCCGAGAGCGCCTGCTGGACAGAATCAAGCGGTTCAGGCGCCGGCCGCCGGAGGGCGCGAGCGACCCGGTCTCTCGTCGAGGCGGGACCTTCGGAGAATCGCTCCGGCACCGGTCGATCATCCGCGTACACTGCAGCAGACCATGGAATGCAACGTCGAGCGAGTCACTCGGACCGAAGGTGCGGGGAATTGTACGGTGACGGATAAGCGTCACGAAGACATTGTCGAACTGGCCCTTCGCGATGCGAGTATGGACAAGGCAGTTGCTGATCTCGTCAACGATCTCTTTCGTCAACATCCCACGGAGAGAACGTCTGAAGGTAAAGATGTCGGAAGAAACTCTCAAAGTCAAAATATGGTGGGGAACATTCAAGGTCAAAGTGTCGATGTGAACGTTCAAGGTCGAAGTGTTGATGTAAACGTTCAAGGTCAAAGTATCGATGTGAACGTTCAGGATCAAGGAACCGACGTAAACGCTCAAGATCAAAGGATCGACATAAGCGTTCAAGGTCAAAGAACCGACGTAAACGCTCAAGGTCAAAGGATCGACATAAACGTCCAAGGTCAATCTATCGGCGTTACTTTTCAAGGTCAGGGTATCGACTCGAACGTTCAAGGTCGAAGTGTCGAGGAAGATGTTCAATTCCAAGGTACCGAAGGAAACGCTCAATGTCAAACTACGGAGAGAAACTTGCAAGGTCACATAATCGAGAGAAGCGTCCAAGGTCAAGCCATCTGTACAAACGTTCGAGGGCAAACCGTTGAGAGAAGCGTTCAAGTTCAAACTATCGAAATAAACGTTGAAGGTCAAGACGTCGAGAAAAGCAGTCAGGGACAAATCATCGAAATAAACGTCGAGGGTCAGGACATCGAGAAAAGTAGCCAGGGCCAAATCATCGGAAGAGTCGTTCAAGGTCAAGCCATTGACATAAACATTCGAGGTCAATATACCGACAAAAACGTTCAAGGTCAAGCCATCGAAATGACTGTCCAAGGTCAAGACATCGAGAAAAGCCGCCAAGGTCAAGACTTCGAGAAAAGCCGCCAAGGTCAAATCATCGAGAGAAGCGTTCAAGGTCAACCCATCGACATAAACATGCGAGGTGAAGCCATCGAAACGACAGCTCAAGGTCAAGACATCGAGAGGAGCCGTGAAGGCCAGATCATCGAGAACGGCGTTCAAGGTCAACCCACCGATGTAAACATTCGAGGTCAATGTACCGAAAAAAGCGTTCAAGGTCAACCCATCGTTGACATTGAGGCTCAAACAAACGAGGCGAACGTTCCAGCCCAAGCGGTAACGAAAAGCGTTCAAGGTCAAGCGATCGAGGAAGATTCACCGGTCGCCTCTCCGTTGAACAGAAGCGCATCGTCAGTGGAAGATGGCAACACGAGCGTGCTGGATGTACTTAAGGAGTTCGAAATTCTCGACTCGATAACCAAAGGACCAGTTTCGAGGGGTTCGAAACTCCGGAGAACCACGAAGCCCTCTCAAGAGGACAAACCACCCGATTCCATTGCGAAGGAGAGAGGCTCAAAGGCTGCGGCTCCAAAGTGTCCCGAAGATTCGCCGCGGTCGACGACGACTTCAGCGAGCGCCGACGACGGCAAGACTGATGACGACAGAGCGTCGGGTCTCGCGACGTCCGCGGACGCCGAGGCGGCATCTTCGAGGATTGTTCCTGTGATAACGATCGACGACGACGAGGATTGGGACGTCGCATCGACGAACAGCGTCGAGACGGTCCGCGACGCCGAGGAGGCGACGATCGCCGACAAAATCAGTATTTTAGATGTCAAAAGCATATCCAAAGACGTATTCAATAAAATGGGAGGGAAGGTGGACGATGAGACGAGCGGGCCGGCAGGGACGACGGACGAGGCCGGAATGGAGGAAGTGTGCATAGACATAAAGACGGAATTGGGCGATTGCTTCCAGTGCGGCAAGCGCAGTGAGGTCGTTTGCGAGCAGTGCCGCCTGGCCGCCTACTGCTCACCGGAGTGCCATCAGGAGCACTGGTCGGCCATTCATCATCTCACTTGCAAACCCGCGCCCCAACAGATCATCGAAACTACCGATTAGAATCGGGCCTAATCGTTAAAGACTCTCTTGAGATATTTATTTTTTGCTTTTAGTTTTTTTTTTTTTTTTTTTTTTCGATGTTATCGAGTTTCTTTTTTTTCCTCTCCGCCAAGCGAGATTCTAATGTACAAAACGACAACGAAGAAATGGAAGAACTTCAATGCTTATTTGATATTAGATTTAAGTGAACCGAGCTTAACGATGGATTCCGTTGCTCTCTATCGATCGCGATCTCTCTCGTAGTTTAAGGTGACGTAGTTAAGGTTATTGTTAAAAATATTTTATGCTCGATGTATCGATGAGAGAAATAACAGTACGAAGTATCGTGCGCGTATTATTCGATGGTCTCGTGGAGACTACACGTGATTTGTTGATTAATAAAAGAGGGGAGTTTATTATGTTAGTAATCGTTCATATGATTTATTACAGAGACAACAGGAACGCTGGGAATATTTGAGACCCCCCTAAGTTGTTATTGTTTGGCTTGTTGGGAGATGAATATTTGACAATGCAACGTGCGTCTGAAGTGAAGCACTCATTTTTCATCGAATTGAAAAAATACTCGGTCTCATAAAATGTTATTGGTTCGATTGATTGTCACCAAATTCAATGTGCATTTAAGGGGCTGCTGGACCTTCCTGTTTTACCGACGAAAATAAGTGATTTCTTAGGTTTCACTATTAATCGTTAGTATGCGACGCGTATGATTCAAATATTGCAGGACTGTATTAATAACATAAACGATTCGGCGTGCACTCGAATTTCGGTCGAAATCTTCCGAAAAATAAAGAAATTCGTATGCAGTCCACTCCCCTAGCAAGTTGACGGATGGCTATTTTTAGGGAAAAAACTAAAAAAACGGACCGAAAAACGGATACGTCCGTTGGGGAACGAAACGGACCACAAAAACGGTAAAACGGACCGTACGTTTGGATTGGTCCTTTTTCGGTTGCGGAAACCGAGGAAGGACCGAATGTTTCTCATTCAAATTTTTGGCTAAGTTTTTTAATTTTGTTACTGTTTTGCTTTTAATTCTGTTTTTGATGAAAGCCCTAGCATGTTGGGAGATCGAACAGACGACCTAAAATAAGACTCCGTCGCCATGTGCGAGGACGTTACCGATATTTTTTTTAACAAAAGACCGGCGATTCGACCTATCGTGAAGTATTAAAAATTGGCGGTGGGGAGGGGATGGCTTCATTTCCCCTCCTAAAACTTGACAATCCTCCTAAAACTTGACAATTTCGTGCTCGGCCGTTTGTTAACCACGACCGAGCAAAAGATCGGGAAACGACCTGACTGGAATCTCGATAAGCTCGTTCATGCTACCAAATACGACCGAGCGATAAACCGGGAAATTACCTGTTTTGAAATCGGTCTTTTACCGAACACATGACCGTGAATCAAACCTAAGGAAGCATCCACGAAATGGATGTTGCCGGAGTGTCGGAAAACCGACTGTTTTCAATGCTCGATTAGAATTGATACGAGTCAAAGGATAATTTTTTTGTGAAAAACAAGAAAGACACGATAGATAGAAATTTATTTATTTAATTTCTATTAGGTTAGGTGTGTCGACCGTACCGATGAAACGGACGAATCCCATTGGCTACGAAAACTAACTTCACGATTTCGATCATTTCAAAGTACCACATATTATTAATTTTTTATGTCACATCTATATGACATAAAAAATCTAAAGTTATCCCAATGCTTTTTTCTTAATGGTAACCGATGGCTCATTTTCATGAGGGCGGTTTCGGGTCAAATGACGTTTCTTAACCTAATTATCATAAAAATAAAGTCAAATCCACACTAAACAAATAATCCACTTGGAAACAATCGGTTCGATATAATTGCGAACATTTTCATAGATAGTCTATTATTTTTTATAATATTATTGATGCAGACAAAGTACCTCATATCATAAATTTTTTATGTCATATAGACGCCGATGTCTATGACTCCGGCGTACCGACATAGCTTCCTTAATGTGACTAAGAGAAAACTTCAACTTCAAGATTGAAGACCGAATCGAATTCTCTGTCAATAGGCTTAAATGTCTTTTGAAGAAATGGTAGAGTGCGCAGTCCATTTCAGAACATTTACCTGCACGAGCCTTTTATCCGGTCGATTGAAAAAAAAAAAAATAGGAACCTATATGATAATGCATGTAATTCCGAAGAGTTCTCGCCTGACACCTGGCAATGGTGGGCGTAGCGTGCTGCAGTGCATGCGAGGAAAAAACGTCCTACGTTGCAATCGATATTTACTATTACGCGACTAGCTTCGAAGCGGGAGTTTGTCCTGCAATTATTAGTGCAACGGCGGCCAGAAAAATTGTACACATTATTTTTTTGTCAGATTGTTTCCAGGTGACATTGACAGTTCCAGCTGGGCATGTTCTCGCTGTGAGAACCGAAGCTACAACCTAAAGCTTAGCTGGCGGCATGGCTCTGTTATGATTGCTAAGTAAAAACGCGAGGCTGCGAAAGAACTGGTTGATTTAAGACTGAAGTGGATTCTCGCGCAATGTATAATTAACACGTTTCGAAGAAATTGAAGAACACGCGACCGTTATGGGAAGAATTTGCTGCACGTCCTTCAAGCTAACCGATTGAAAAAAAAAACTAGAACGCAATATGATAATGGTTATGTTTCCGAAGAGTTCTTGCCCGACGCGAGGCAGTGCAGTTGCCATAACGTATCACGCTCAATACTTTTATTTGTCTAGGTAGGTGGAAATGCTTTTATGCAGACCAGTAACGGTAGTGTAAGTAACTACTAAAACTACCTCCCTTTTCACGCCAACCATTGGCCTCGGAACCGCGCTAGCATTACTTCAGGGCAATTGTTATAAGCGAAATACGCCGCCATGCTGCTTTCTTGAGGTATCCCCATTACGTCTTGCGTTTGGCTGTTGGAGGTGGGCGGCGTCCTGACGGGCTCTGATAGGTCGCCGCCTTGCGGCCCTCCAATCCGCACTTCCGACAACAGCCGCTCCGGTCCTCACCTCACTCACATGCCAGGTGCCCGAAAGCCTGGCAGCGACAGCACCAGATGTCGGGACGCCATGCCGCAGCCCAACCCGAATAAAAATTGTAGCGCTGTTGACTTCTACGGTACTTTTTTAAAACTTTTCCCCAGGAAACCACTAACGTAAATGCACAGGCCCGACGTAGGCCTATTCAGTCTCATCGGTTATCCAGGCTTAAATTGAGTAGAATTAAAATCGTAGCGATGTTGATCATTAAGGCACTTTCTTTTACTTTTTCCGGGGTAACCACTAACGTAAATGA
>JAPYZD010007445.1:0-14752 GCA_030522725.1 Ichneumoninae sp. B BG-2022a
ATTCGTATCTCGAACAGCGACTCTGAAATAGTCGTATTTTCTTTTATGAGAATTGATACTATCGAGAAGTGTTTGCAATTCCCTCTCACTTCTCTAAAGTTCATACAAGTAGAACCTCGCAAGGACCACCTTAAATTTTTCAGCGGACGCATCAACTCTCGTTGACGCGAAAAAAAATTCTATTACTTTGACAATTTCGCTCTATCGGGCGCTGCGATCTAATTCGTATCTCGAACAGCGACTCTGAAATACGACTCTTGGGCGACCGAGGAGATAAGCTATCGGAGTATAAACAATGGAGATCGAAACTGCCGTAAGAAGTTTAATTAAATTCGCCAGTTAAGGGAACGATAGCTGCACGTACATCCGGCTCGAAATTCCTTCGAGTTGGAACTATGTCGAGGTACGAAGTCGAAGACGGCACGGTCTGTGGATCCAGCGTTATCGGCTTGCCCGCTGTTGGAACCGCGAACGGGAAGCAAACTTTTGGTCCGCGGATCTTTCACCGGTACGGTGGCGTTGAGATATAGTCTATACGCGTACTGGAAGATCACGCTCCGTGTTAAGCCGGTAATCGGTTTCGCGGCTCGTCTTCTCTCCCGTTACCCGGGGATACGGAGAGTGAGAGCTGCCGTTGCCGCTGGCTCCGTGTCGAAGGGGAAAGCGCCGCGAGAGCAGCGAGCAAAAGTTCGAAAGCTCGTTAATACACGAAGGCCGTACATCCGGAATGGCCATCACTCTCGTTTTCTAACTCGCGTCGACTACAGAAAGAGCTTGTACTTGCAATAAATATATCTTTGTAGGTCGCATCGTGTCTTGAGCAGCTGTAATTGCGGGAAATTCTACGAAAGCGAGAGTCGCGCGGTGATTCCGCGCGACTCTCGCTTTCGTTATAGCGTTTTCCCGCTTGACGCTGCGTAGCGATCATTGAATATTAAATTTGCCGTCGCTTTGGTGGAAGAACGCACTATCGTGAAAATAAAAATCCGATCCAAATATATATTGGATGGTAGTCACTATCGTGAACATAAAAATCCCATACAAATGTGTAGTCATATTGGAAATACGTCACTTTCGGAATGCTCGTCTCATTTTTCTACCGGAAGTGACGTTATACTGGAAATACGTCACTTGAGAATCTCATTTTTCGGCTGGAAATGACGTCATATCGGAAATATGGCGCTTCTGGTTTGAAAATGTCATTTTTTGACCGAAAGTGATCCCACACTAGAAATACATTACCTCGGACTTGAGAATCTCATTTTTCGGCTGGAAGTGACGTCATATCGGAAATACGTCACTTCTGGTTTGAGAATCTCATTTTTCGGCTGGAAATAACGTCATATCGGAAATACGGCGCTTCTGGTCTGAAAATGTCATTTTTTGACCAGAAGTGACGTCACACCGGAAATACATCACTTACGGTTCGAAAATGTCACTTTTTTACATCACATTCGAAATACGTCACCTCCGGTTTGAGAAGCTCATTTTCCGGCTGGAAGTGACGTCATACCGGAAATACGTCACTTTCAGTTTCAAAATCACATTTTTTGCCCGGTGGTGACATATTTCCGGTATAACGTCATTTTCGGTTAAAAAAAAATGAGAATTTCAAACCGGAAGTGACGTATTTCGCGAACTAATTTCATGCTTGTATTTGAGACAATACTGTTGAATTCGTACTCGAAATTGTTATGAAAGTAACACTCACGGAAAAGCTGCAGTATATGTGTGTCTGCGCTTCTGCGACAATGAAACATTGTAAATGTTGATATAATCTGTCGCTTCGCTGGATGAATCTCGCAGTGGATCGGACTCTCGGGGGATTTTGCGTTGCGAGGAAATGCCATCGCATTATTCACCGGTGTAATGTATACGCGCCGGAGTAAGAGTCGTCTAATAGGAGTTGCGCTCGGCGACATCCAGGCATACGGGGAAATGGATCGATTTTCCACTTGGTACAACCAACAGAATTAATGAGACAACGAGCGTATGGATGCTAATTAAGGTCTGTTGAAAGTTAGGCGGAATACCGTGTGCAGTCGTTACAACGCGCTGGCCGCTAATAGGGAGGAACTTTTCCTGCTCTCTTCTCGAACACGGGACCGATTCGATGGGTAGACAAGCCGCGAGACCGGGACCAAAACTACCGGTCGTGTTTCAGCAACGACCAAGGGGTGCCGATGGGCTTTCATGTTTCCACTGCGGAGCATTGTATCCCGTATTTACAATACGGCCAAAACTCAACATTCGCGAGACCACCGGAATCTCGCGGATAAAACCTTTTCGGATGAGACAGGCGCCGGGCAATGGTGATCATTGGACATCGGGGTCGACTTTGTTACACTTTATTCACTTTGTATAGTTTGCGTTACGTTTTAACGAAGTTACGGAGCATGGATTAATTTTCTTATCCAAGTTTAACAATTTTAACAGTTTTCGGGTCGAATTTGACTTAAGATGTTAGTTTCAATTTACGAGCTCTTCTGAGATTGCACTTAAGATCGAAGCATGGCCGGAACTTAATTGCATGTTTAAGATCCAACCTCAGTTTGAACTTGATTTCGTGCTTAAGTTTGATTTTCAGTTCGGTTCAGTTCAGGTAAGTATGCATTGAGAAAAATAAATGGTTGGATTAAGCAAATACATGGTGACATACGTTCAAAGGTGTATTTCGTTGGTACAGCAAAAATGTTTGTTTCGATCGACAAATTTTGAATAAATTGAAGCAAATAAATCTTCGACAAAACAAATTTAAGTAACTATGTACTGAATTTAAATAAATATCTATTTGAATCAACCAAATATTTTACTTAAACCAAATAAACGGTGGCCGTCAAATAATTTTTTTTTTCTAAGTGCGGGATAATGAAAATCATAATGAGAAATGGTAGAAAATGAACCGTACGTGAAAAAATAACAAAAAATTGATTAGTTCACTAAAAGACCTTTAAGTATATCTTGTAGTAGACATCTTAAGATTCCCTCCGACATTTAGCTTATCGAGAAAAATTGACTTTTCACTCATACATTCAAATTCTTCCTTAGATCCATTCCATTGCCTCATTCTCCCCAGCAATAGTTCCGCATTCTTTTTTGGGAACAAAAGTTTGCGTATGCGAAGCACGATATCGACCAAAAATATATCAACGATACTGTTAAGGTAGTCGTACGATTGTAAGACTACCTTAACAGCACCGTTAATTTATTTTTGGGCGATACCGTAGGACATTTCGCATGGAACACAGGAGCAGCTGGCACACGGTTTTTCAACATCCGCCAGAACTTTGGAAGAAGTCAATATATCTATTAATATCATTCCAATGAGTACTGGAATAGCAATTCGATAAAACGAAAATCATAATGAGGAATGGTAGAAAATTACCCATACTTGAAAAAATAACAAAAAGTTGACTCGTTCACTAACAGACCTTTAAGTATAGGATAAAAGTGGGGAATACGGCCCGGTCCATATATCATTGATTTACGTGTCAATCGAGGTGGGCCATATTCATCACTTTTACCTTACAAGATTCCCTCCGATATTCGGCTTATCCAAAAAAATTGACTTTTCACTCAAACATTCGAATTCTTCCTTAGATCCATTCCATTGCCTCATTCTCCCCAGCATACCGCCTTTTCCTCCACAGCGATAGTTCCGCATTCTTTTTGGGAATGAAAGTTTGCGTATGCGAAGCACGATATCGACCAAAAATATATCAACGATACTGTTAAGGTAGTCGTACCATTGTAAGACTACCTTAACAGCAGCGTTAATATATTTTTGGGCGATACCGTAGGACATTTCGCATGGAGCACAGCAGCAGCTGGCACCCGGAAACATGGTCCGAAGCACTGATACCAGGTGCACTTCCGGCGGAGCGCAGCGGCAAGTATATATCCGAAGCGTCGTTTTCTCTTTCGCTTCGAACGGCAGCGTCGTAAATTTTTTGTTTTTTACAGTACCTTCGTATGCTCGTACCCGGTGCATTGTAACGCGCGTATGGCATCGGATCGAATCGCTGCACCGACCGGTTTCGCCTCTTCCGAACGGGATTACCTCCTGTAGCGAGAAGAAATTGAGTGCGTACTCACCCACGTTGTTTCCTCGCTCCGTGCTCGACGCATCCCATATACGCGTTATATCCTCTCCAATGGCTTCTCTCGCACTCAATTTTTTTTTTCGTTTTGCCCCGCATTGCCATGACGCTTGACTACGTACTCATGGAGAAAGCTGACCTCGCGCGATAACTTTCTACAGTATCCGACCCAATGGGGTCGACGCGCCGAACTGTTGTAAATATTTATCGGCGATCCTCGAACGGGATCCTCGACGTGCGATCGTTCGGGATAATCGCTTCGAATCGAGGTAAAAAGAAAATTATGTTTATTTAAAAGTCTTTTTTATATTTTTTCGCGACATTCATCGGGTATGAAAAATCAGCACCTAAAACACAACCGGACTTCCTTTCGCGTTAATTGCCACGATAAAAAATAATTATAACCGTACGAGATCCTCGACGTCCAATCGTTCGGTATAATTTCTTCGAACCGAGGTAAAAAGAAAATTACATTTATTTAAAAGTATTTTAAATTTTTTACCGACATTCATCGGGTATGAAAAATCGGCACCTAAAATACAATCAGACTTCCTTTCGCGTTAATTGCCACGATAAAAAATAATTATAACTGTACGAGATCCTCGACGTGCAATCGTTCGGTATAATTTCTTCGAACCGAGGTAAAAAGAAAATTACATTTATTTAAAAGTATTTAAAATTTTTTCCCGACATTCATCGGGCATGAAAGATCAGCACCTAAAACACAATCAGACTTCCTTTCGTGTTAATTGCCGCGATAAAAAAATAATGATCACCCTACCTCTCGAGAGTGCCCATTCATTGCCGCGCGCGGCGGTCGTAGCAGAAGCGTTGACATTGAGTAGAAAGTAAATGCAACATCCGGAACGCTATTAGGTTGAAGAATAACGGGGAGCGGTTGGGTATAATTTGTCGCACAACGACAGTCGGCTCGTTGCTCTCGGCGTTACATCCGGATCACGCATGGCCAAGGAATGCTCGCACGGATGAAAAAAGTGAAATTATAAATTTAAGATGTAAAAAATTTATACCACAGTAAAGAGAATACATTTTTTTTTCGTGTCTCTTGAACTCGAGAGGTGACGAAACTTGTGCTCTCATTAACCGAATATGGGTTGGGTATAATTTGAGGCGCAACGACGGTCGAGTCGTTGCCCTCGGCGTTACGTCCCGAACATGCATGGCGAAGAGAGCTCGTACGGATGAAAAAGCTATATTTATTTATTTTTTTATTTTTTGATTTTAATAGAAACAGGCTAATGACAAGTAGACGGGAAATCTCATTCATCGATTTGATATAGTGAGGGTGACCATAAATGAATGACAAACGAAGCTTAAAGGATAACCGTAGGGAAATATTGCGAATAGGGGGCCGCTGATAAATGTAAGTGAAGAATTTAAGATGGGAAACACTGTAAAAAAATCTGTACGAAATTTAATTTACCGGACTGGAAGATTTTATTCAAAAACTGGTATATTAAAATTCATGTATAATCGCGATGAAAAAATAATGTTCTGTGTATTTAAAATATTGAGAATAGTTACTTTTAATAATTTTACTATGCAAGTACATTAATCTTTATCATTTACTTCAATTTCAACGAAAAAGTATGTTAAATTTTCATCACAATTGTACATTAAATTCAATGTACCAGTTTTTGTATAAAAACTTCCAAGTCGATACATTAAAGTTGCAATTTTTTTATTGATTAGTGATTAATTGAATATTAATGTACATTTTTTGCAAAATAAAAATACCAGATTATTAAAATTACAAATTTGTTGCTTGCAATTTGCAAAAGATTTAATTAAAGATCAAAATTTTACTGTGAAATTGCAACGCCCATGTATTTGAAATACCAGAAACAGTTTATGCAAAAAAGTTTCACATGCCGTTCATTAATTTTCGAACAGAATTTTTTGGTACAGTGAAGAGAATAAATTTCTTTTTTTTCCGTGTCTCCTGAGCTCGAGAAGTGATCAAACTTGTTCTCTCATTTGTCCGAGCGATACGGAAATAAGAAGAGAATAAAGTAAGAAAAGAAGACGGAGAGTCGAGAGCAGATGCCGGAGTACGCGAAGCTTCTGCACGCTCGGGAGAGCGTGTGCATCAGCCGGAATCCTCCACATATGGCTACCTGTACGTGACAATATTTCCAACAAACTTCATCGCGTGCATCTTCGCGTGCATCCTCGGGTCACGATTTCTACGCGGCTCTTTTATCGCGAGACTGATCGTTGAAAGTCCTCCGCAGCTGAGCGACGAATTCCCGACCACGATAAATAATATTAGTCTTTACACCGCGCGTAAGAATTTTTTAAATACAGAAATTGATATAGTCAATGCGCTTATCAGCTTATCACCAAACGGAGGTCAAACCTCGTTGATTGCAACTCTCTCAGCGACTTCGCGTGCATTCTCGCGTCACGATTTCTACGGGACTCTTTTTTTTCTATTAACTCCCGACTATCCGCTGGGGTAAAAGAAGGGAATTATGCGTTTCACTGAGGTCCCGCGATTTTACAATTTTCGTTGTCTCCAGTGCTTGCCGCATCGGCTTAACGTGTCTTAACAGAATTCGGCGTATGATTTCTGTGGATTGTGGAGTATGTTCACTCTAAAAAAATTTAGTTTGAAAATTAATTAACAGTATTGGAAGCTTTTTTACATAAAGCGTTTCTGAAATTTCAAACACATGTGCGTTGCAATTTTACAACAAAATTTGTATTTTTCATGAACATTTTTGCACATTTTGCAGCAAAAGATTTGTAATTTTAATATCTGGTATTTTTATTTTACAAGCAAAGTACATTAATGTTTAATTAATATGAGTAATGTCAGCAAATTTGACAGGAATTATGTGTTTCACAGAGGTCTCGCGATTTTACCATTTTTGTTATCTCCAGTATTTGCCGCATCGGCTTAACGTGTCTTAACAGAATTTGGCATATGACTTCCGTGGTTTACCGAGTATGTTTGTAGCGATAGACTATCAAAATTATATGTGAAGTGGCAGAGATAAAGAACGCTGAAAAAGTGGCCGAAAAGCCTATTTAGATACATCGAGAGGACGCCGCCATTATTTCTGTCGCCCGCTATAAAAATACTATAGTCCGTTGAACTCGCTCAAAGTATTGTATAACCACAAACTATTCTATAATTCTATGGTTCTAACTCGATTGCTGTAGATAGATACACGGAGAGAAGAATTCAGCTATCAAATTTATTTATCATCTATATATCTATAATAAAAAAAATAACGGCTGTCTAAGTAAAAAGGCCGCCTTTTTATGATGTTATTATGTTTACAAATGCTCAATTTTGGGTTTATATTTGTATTTTTATCTGAAATGTAAAATTGAAAACGTAAACGGTTCGTCCCGTAAATAAAATAAATAAATAAATAAATAAATCCGGTACTTCCCATCATAGGTGGCGATCGCGAAACTGATCGTGAAAAGTCCTTCACAGCTGCGCGACAAATCTCCGAACACGATAAACAATATTAGACTTTAAACTGCACGTAAAAGTAAAAATAAAAATAAAACTGAAAATAAAAAAAAATTGATATCGTAAAAGCGCTTATCACCGAACGGAGGTCAAACCTCGCTGATCGCAGCTCTCTCAGCCCCGCTATCCCTCCACCGTGTAATTACTTTCCCGTATCTCCCGGCAAATGCCGAGTATCCACGAAGAAAGTGCATATCGAGTATCTCCGAGTGACTCGGTAATGACCTCAGAAGTTTGACGTCGGAAAACAACGACTACAAACACGACAGGGTATCAGCGAAAAGTTTATCGCCGTTTTCGGGCTGTTGAATTATGTGCGGAGTATTGTTCAAGGATTCCAAACTTTGCCTCGGCCAACGGTGTAATTCCGTAATTTCGAGAGGAGCGAGCGAGAGTGGCGAACGCTGTCAATGGGATTTATAAAACAATGGAATATGAAAACAGGTAACTGTGCGGTGGAGGTGTAGACGGAAAGTTTCATATCAACAATCGGACGGTTTAGGTATTCGATCATGTTTCCGAAAAGTTTGCCGACAAACTACCTCACCGTCTCTCTCGCTCGCCCCCCGCAACCGAGGCGGATGTTGGATCGTTGAAGTTGGTCCATCCGGAGAATGCAGAGTGGTCTGGCTGCGCGCGTCAGTGATCTCAAGTTTCGTAGCCCGGACCGGTGGATGCCCACCGTTGGGCTGGCCCAAAGCTTCGCCGAAACTGAAGTCGAGGTTTAAATGACCGTCGCTTAGGAGGGACAGGATTGGCACGAAAGGAACGGAGATTAAGCTCCGAATCTCCGACCGCCGGATCCGGGTTCGCCTCGCCCCGGATCAACGGAGCAAGTGCGACTGATAGGACAATTTTCGTACACGCCAAGTCGAACTGTTACACGTACGGATGTCGTCTCTCGACGACGCTCCGAAGTCGGGCAACGGGAAATTTCTTGACGAAGCCCGTTCCAGACTGATGCGATCTTAAGGAAGTTTGAAGTCGTTCAAACTTTTGAGCTTCTGTTGATTATAGGGGATAGTTATTTGTATTAGGTCGAATGTTCTTAACCTAGAAAAACATTAATTGCAATGATTTTACGAAAATATTGACTGTGCTAATATTGTTTGTGCTAATTTTCGAAAAGGTATATATTTGGGCAGTTTTTTCAAAGAATAATCGGTAATTTCCACTCGATTTTGATGCATCACGGCTCATTCTTTTCCTCGAAAGATGATCTATGAATTCACCATCTAGATATTCGATAGTATTTTCCGTTTAAAAATTACAGTTTGTTTACGACGGAATTTTGTGGACATATAAATAAAAGGGTGGCATTGCTCCGAATTCGGGCACCGAGAGATTTCTTGACGAAGCCCGTTCCAGACTGATGCGATCTTAAGGAAGTTTGAAGCCGTTCAAACTTTTGAGCTTCTGTTGATTATAGGGGATAGTTATTTGTATTCGGGCAAATGTCCTCAACCTAGAAAAACATTAATGGCAATGATTTTCCGAAAATATTGACTGGTTTGTGCTAATTTTCGAAAAGGTGCATATTTGGGCAGTTTTTTCAAAGAATAATCGATAATTTGCACTCGATTTTGATGCATCACGGCTCATTCTCTTCCTCGACAGATGATCTATGAATTCACCATCTAGATAATCGATAGTATTTTCCGTTTAAAAATTATAGTTTGTTTACGACGGAATTTCGTGGACATATAAATAAAAGGGTGGCATTTTTAAACGGAAAATACTATCGAATATCCAGATGGTGAATTCAAAGAGCAAAATTACGAATTATTTTTTGAAAAAACTGAGCGAATATGCACCTTTTCCAAAATTAGCACAAACCAGTTAACATTTTTGTAAATCCATTGCAACCAATGCTTTTATAGGTCAAGAGCATCTGCTGTAATACAAACAACCGTCCACTATAATGTGTAAAAGTTTATATAAACAACTTTTCAAATGTTGCACTCATTTCGTTTCAGTTCGTTTCTGAAGGAATTTCGTCGATGAAAAAAACAAAAGCATGTAATTTTTAAACGGAAATTGCTACCGAATATCTAGACGGTGAATTTCCACAGCATCGTTCAAGGAAGAAAATTATCAATGATAAATCAAAATCGAGCAAAAATTACGTATTACTCTTTGCAAAAACTGAATGAATATCCACCTTTTCCAAAATTAGCCCAAACCAGTTAATATTTTTTCAAATCCATTCCAATTCATGTTTGTCTATCTTAAGCACATGTGCTCTAATCCAAATAACCATCCACGATAATCAAACCAGGCCTAAAAGTTTACATAAACGATTTAAAAAATCTAGCACTCATTTTAGTGTGAATCGCTCCAACCTCCTAAAGCGAACCAAGTAGCGCGGCAATCGAGTCAGAGAAATCGAAGGAAAGCATAAATAGTGGGCCGGAGGCGAAGTGTTAGCGAGCTCCCGGTTGGATGGCGTAGGGCAAACCGGGGCAGGGGGTGGGAGGAGGGGGAGGGGGGGGGGGGGGGGTTTGGGGAGCAAAATATCGAAATTTGTATTCTACTATTCCTCGGTGGAAAGGCAAGCGATATAGGGGTTGCACGACACTGGAGGCCACGGGAGTAAGGAACGAGGCGTGCAACGGCTCGGAAATCGCTCGGCACACCGTACGTACGTATAGACGTCGAAACGTGACGGGAATTCCGAGTGCCATAAACGAGAGAGAATCCACCGTGCGACACGGGCTTAATTACCGCTTCGACCAGCCCCGTCTCTCTCCCTCGCGCCCGTTACTCTCCCCACCTCCGCCCCCCCCCCCTCCGTCCTTCTGTAAAATGTGTTTTGCACGGCCATTTGCGAAATAGAATGCGTCTACGGGTTATTGTTTGCGAACAGGCTTAAATTATCGCCACTTTGCTTCTCGCTGTAAAGCCGCCAGCCGTGTTAACCGAAATTGGCATTCGGATCGATGGGAATGACCTGGACGCAAACTAAGTCCGTGAGATACGCGCTTCGTGTGCGTAAGCATGACGAACCGGCCCTCGAAACATCGCCGAACTTTGTTGCCGTTTCACCGTTAATGCGGACGCCTCTTGTTCGGTTAAAATTTCCGATACGGTGCAACGGAGAAACAGAAGCGGCGTTCCGATGACCGCGCGCATCAACGCCCCGCTCCGTGCGCGACACAAATACATTTCAGGCTTATTGAAATTGCTCATTTATAGTTACTCCGCGCGAAGTTCGTCGACGTGCCGATCGTCTGTAATTATTGGCCACTCCAATCCCCGTTAAAATGCACACGGATCAATATACTGGAAGCCATCGTGCACGGCAAAGAAGGTTTAGCCTCAAACAACGCTTCTAATCGGCTAAAGTTCACGATCGTTCTTGTCGATAATTGATCAAATTAAAATGGTAAAATGAGCAACAAAAAAAATCGGTCTGAAAGAGAAAGTTCCGTTCAATGTACAGACTTTATTTTCACCAATGTATAAAGACGTCATTTTTCCAGACATTTATTCTGATCGGTTAAAGTGCACCATCGCCCTTCTCGATAATCGATTGAATTAAAATGATAAAAATGAGCAAGAAAAAAAAATCGGTCTGAAAGCGAAAATTTCATTGAATGTGCAGACTTTATTTTCACCCATGTAGAAAGACGTCATTATTTCAGACATTTATTTAACGAATTTTCATTTACAGTTACTCCGTGCGAACTTCGTCGACGTGCCGATCGTTTGCAATTACTCGCCACTCCAATCCCCGTTAAAATGCACACGAACCAATACACTCGAAGCCATCATGCACGGCAAAGACAATTTACCCCCAACCAACGCTTCCGATCGGCCAAAGTCCACGATCGTCCTCGATAATTAATCGAATTAAAATGATAAAACCCCCAAGAAAAAAAAATCGTTCCGAAAGAGAAAGTTTCGTCGAATCTACAAACGTTTTTTTCCACCCTTGTAGAAAGACGTCATTTTTCCAGACATTTATTTAACGAATTTTCCGTTCAGACGTTCCCGATACGATGCTTCGCGGCGTCTCCCCTGAATACGGAAAATATCAAACGTCGGGACGGGCTTGAGATATTGCTGCATAAATTTAACGCCGAAACGAACACCCCGCTGGAACCTTAGCGAGGTATCATTCGTTCCTCCGTGCCCTCAGCGCTCGGTCGCTCGCGCACTTTCCCAGCTCGCTTCGGAATAATTAAGAACGGTTATCGCCACCTCCTCCGTCGTTATGATTATTACAATTAATCGACTCGAGCAAGCTTCCTCGCTCGCCGCCTCGGGAGGTATATAACGGAATAAAAATGTTTCCGGTGAGGGACGCGACGGGGTGAGATATCCTAGTCCCGATGCTGACGCGCGAATTAACACCGAGCCATTTACCAGCCCTCTCGACTTCGCGAGAGGTCTTTCACTTGCCAGAATGACGAAGAGACCCCTCTCGAGAATCAGACCGAGAATCTTGCCAAGGCCGTTCCGGCAATCAGGGGAAAGAACCTTCGCCCGTACGTACGCGCACCCCCTCGAACTACATGTAACACAACTACCCTGATGCATAGTCGCGTCACGAGAAAATTGCTTTCCCTTTCTTTCCTCGTGCTCCTCTCCTCGCGCAAGCGGTTCTCGTCCGTAACACGCAAGGCGCAGGCCCGCCACTTCGCGAATGTGGACGGGATTGCTTTAGTCGATATACCCTGCCCCAAGAGCTCTCCCCTCGGTCTTTTTCTTGCCGCAAGAAGGGACAGTAAAAGTTTGACTATCTCGGTCAGTTTGTTGCTCGACGGGGGCATCGCTCGGATTACAGTTCTTACGGACATAATCGACGGATAAACTGGAAACCATTCTCTTTTTCTTGGCGCTGTGTTTCCGGAGAAAAAGAATCGTCGGACCGTATGTGAATTATAATAATCATGTGATTATACATGATTACTGGCTGGTTCTTGCGGCTCGGGCGGTTCGAGGCCTAGCGTATGGTTCATGAAATTGAGAAACCGGACGTTTAGATTTCCGGGAAGACATTTAGATATACTGGAAGTGCCTCACTTCCGGTTCGAAAATGTAATTTTTCGACCGGAAGTCACATTGTGCCGAAAATACGTCACTTCCGGTTCGAAAATGTAATTTTTTGACCGGTAGTCACATCGTACCGAAAATACGTCACTTCCGGTTCGATAATGTAATTTTTTAACTGGAAGTCACACCGTACCAGAAATACGTCACTTCCGGTTCTATAATGTCATTTTTTAACCGTAAGTGACGTTGTACCGAAAATTCTTCACCTCGGTTTAAAAAATTTTATTTTTCAACCAGAATTGACGTCATACTGGAAATACGTCACCTTCGGTTTGAAAATTTCATTTTTCAACCGGAAGTGACGTCATACTGGAAATACGTCACTTCCGGTTTGAAAATGTTATTTTTTGACCGAAAGTAACGTCGTACCGAAAATACGAAAATTCTGGTTTGTAAATCTCATATTTTGACCGGAAGTAACGTCATTCCAGAAATACGAAAATTCTGGTTTGTAAATCTCACGTTTCGACCGGAAATGATGTCATACTGATAGTACATCACTTTCGGTTTGGGAATCTCACTTCTCAACCGGAACTGATGTCATACCGATAATGCATCACTTCCGGTTTGGGAATCTCACTTTTCAACCGGAAGAGCCATCATACCGGAAGTACGAAAATTCTGGCGACCTCTAGCGAAAGACCGTACCTGCCTTAACGTCGCCTGACCTGTTGCAGGTCCGCGCCGATGGCACTCGATCCCGCTCGTTCCCAGCAGGTTTCGCCTGGCGAAGCATCGAGCGAACGACGCCGTTCCCTTTAAGGGCACCGAGAGGGAGAGCAGCGGCGTCGAGCAAAAGCGTACAGCGCCGCGGTGACGAGCGAAAACTCGCCGGATTTGGTTCGACGAGTGAAGCGTTCCCGTGCGAACTTGCGCGTTTCATCCCAAAGTTTCCATAGCAGTTGGCGAGTTTGGAAGCCCAACGCGGAGTATCTTGGCAAACTCGTGTAGGTACGAAGGGTGCGGGGTGCACGCGTATGTTTAAGCATCCGACGATACACCGCGATTCCCCTTGCCATCGCGAGGATTCGGGTGGAGCGGAGGAAGCTTCACGCATGCCCCTTCGTCCCGGCCTCTCGATGAACGACGCGAAGACTCGTGCGTTAACTTCCCGAGAACAGAGAGACGCCGCAGACTTCCTCCGGCTCTATCGCGACGGGACGGGGCCGGGCTAACCTCCGACATAGACGGTTTGTATACACGACTCCGCGTGCACCAACAGCGGCAAGTATGGGAGCTCCCACGGCGGGGCAGAGAGAGTTCGCGTCATAGAGTTAACGAGCTTAGCTACGCGATAGCGTTCGTGCGTGCTCCGACACACGAGAGAGCCCAACGCCGCTTCCGCGCCACAAGGGAAAATCCCGTGCTGATGTTGCACCCATCCAACGGGGGCGACACGCTCTTTCCCTCCAGGCTGATTCGCATTTGTCGACGACACTCGACACGCACGTACGCCACACGACTTCCAAGTTTCAACCGCACATGTGCGCCTTTCCTGCCTCCTCGCCGTTAGCCTCCCCCAACCGTGCCCCATCGGTATTCACGGGAGCGCGTGTTACACGCGTGCTGGAATGCTGCGCTCGTGTCTTTTAAACAGCTCTTAAAACGGCGGATAATGAACTGGGAGATCTTTGTGAAAACTCTTTTTTTTCTTTATTACTTTTGTACTCGGCTCGTGTGTGGCCGAGTGGAAAAGGGAGCCCGAAGCAAATGTCGAAAATGTCCACTCGGGATGCTGGACTTTCCCCGAGTAGACATTTTCGAGTGTTAAGGAGGTTGGAGCGAGTGGTGTTCATTTCGCCTAAACTCGAGAAATTCGGGCAAGAATTGCAAACACTTCCCAATGTTATAAAAATCTGATTAAATTCATACTATTGTAGGCATTGAAAAGACTAATTTTACATAATAATAATTTCAAAATGTTATCAACAAATTGTTGAAAAAACAATTGTTCATCAAAATATGCGGTAACTTAACTTTTTTTTTTTAATGATAATGATTCGTTCACTTTTCGGAATACGTATGAATTTTTTCAGATTTTTATCTTTATTTTGACTTTTGCATATTTTTCCATGTAAAAAAC
>JAPYZD010007450.1:0-23205 GCA_030522725.1 Ichneumoninae sp. B BG-2022a
GGGGGGGGGGGGGGAGGGGGGGGGGGGGGGGGGCGGGGGGGGGGGGGGGGAAAACGTTCGATTCGTTTCGCCCGCTCGCTCGGCCTGTCGTTCGCGGCTCCATTCCCAAATCGATCCTCGAAAAACGACTTTCGCGTTGGTCGCGTCAGCTTGCAGCCACCCCGAGAGCGCCAGCCACCGTAACAGCGTAGGGTAGCGCGCATGGAGGGAGGCCCATGCGCATATATATGGGCCAATTCGTCCCAAAAGAGTCAATTAATTTTCATAAAAAAAAAATTCGGAAAATATTATACGTAACGGGGAGGAAAAAAACAATAGGCGGGATTGCCAATCCGCCTCGTCGGCGGATTTCGCCAGAAGACAATATTAGCAAGCGAATGCTTCTATGATCGTGCCGATTTTTTTTCATACCTCGCGCACACGTTCAGAGAGGTTCTGTAAACATTTGAGATAAATCGGAGAGGTTTTTCTCGAAGAAAAAAAAATGTGAATACCATTTTTTTTTTTTTTTTTTCGAAATGCCTTATGCATCGTTCGGGTAATGGCACTCGTAGTATGTGTTGGAATGGGTGCGGTACAGAAGGTATGGTCCATAGTATATAGCTATTTGTGTGCTACCCGTTTTTCGAGGCACGTTCGTTTCGACAAGTGCATCGTACGTGCGGAGCTTCAAACAGCCAGCCAGCCAGTACTGGCGATGCATTACGGCATTTGTCGACGGGATTCACAATATGTGCGCGACGCATACTCCTCGTTATATATATTATACGAATATAGTTTATATTTACGCCTAATATGTGCCCGAGTCGAGAGGGAGAAAACGGAACGACGACCAATTTTTTATCCAATGTCTGAAGGCAAAAGCTCAAATATTTTTATGCTGCTTTCTTATGCTCGATCGGTTTCGCTAATAACGAAATTCATCCGTGAAATTATTCACCTTTTTTCGAGAGCAAAAGTTAGCTACATAAATTACGGGGATCGGATCATAATTGTCGAATATGCAAGATTTTTCGACATGAATAACAACGAGGTATTACAGGAAAAAAATTGTTGAGAACAAATAAAAAAATTTCACGAAAGAGATTCTCCACCCTCCGAGAACGTCGCTAAAATTTCATAAGGATTTATCGAGCCGTTTGAAGGATACGGCACTTTGATTGAGTTAGTGTACTAGAGGCAACATCTTTTTCGACCGAAGTGTAAAATATCATCAACAGAAAAAAAGTCAACGATATTAACCCTCTGCGAATGTCATAAAAAATTGCGGAATTGCATTTCATCGAGCCATTTAAATGATATTTCACTGGAATCCATCTAGCAGAAACATACACCAACCTAAATCATTTCCTCCCACATGTCGCCTCGATTAAAAAAAATCACCGCAAACGTTCGAGGAGACTTTAGCTCCCTCGAGCGAAGCAGGATATCCGCGAGTCAACTACGTCCACCGTATAGGGGTTCACTCATCGCGGAGTGACACTTTGCCGATCCGCGATGAAAGTAAACTCTATTATTCATCGGGAATTCTATCTGCCCTATGCAAAAAAAAAAAAAAAAAAAAAAAAAAACCTCCACAACCCAACCGCGGAGAACGAAAGAAAAAAGTATCTCCGAACTCGACCGAAGAATCGTCGACAATTGAATTTGGCCAAAAAGTTTTTCATCCACATTCGAGAGGTAAAACCCGGAGGAAATAAGGATATATTGAAATGCGTCGGAGTTATCGACGTCTGGCGGGACTGGCGACGCTTGACCCTCGACGACCAACCCTCGAGATTCGCGAGCCCCCCTTCCCCCCCCCCTCCCCCGCCCCGCCGAACAGGGCTGTGCACCATCGCGACAACGGAGACGGTGCACAGCACACGGAGCGGACCATCGAACGGCGGAAGTTTGCCGTCGAGTTCGAGAATCTGAGCTCGGGAATCGATAAGGCTCTGACGACGCCGCCGCCGTCGCCGCCGCCGCTGCTGCTGCTGCTGCTGCTGCCTGGCTCTTGGCTCCGCGTAACCCGCGTTCGCTCCGTTTCACTCTTTCGCTGTATACCTTCGACTGTTAAGAGCACGAAAAATAAAAAAGTACGTCGGCGATCCAGGGGAAAAAATGTCTGTCGCGGTATTTTCCACTTATTCCTTTTCTACTTGGAGTATTTCTGGCAGGAAAGAAAAAGGACGCATAAAAATTGAAAAACTTTAATAATTTTTACATTTCTGTATGTTTCACGGAAAAAATATACGAGAAAAAGCAATACTTGTATTCCAAGGGCGCAGAGCGAATTTTTTTGTTTTTTCATATCTTATTTTTGAGTAAAATCGAGCAAATTGGTTTGTTTTTTGAATTTTTATTTTTTTAACATTTTATGACTTCGTGATTAATAATAATTAATACTACACCAAATATACGCACTGTATGTTTATGATTGTAGTGGTTGTAAACATATAATGCTTGCAACTACTTGGCTCATATGATTTAGCTCATTTTCGATTGTCTTTTTAAATTGTAGTGATAAACATGTTTCTTTTTTTTTTTTGGGAGAGAAAACAAATTTTGATAACCCGGCGTGTGTTCGCATAAAAATTAAAAAATTCAACAAATACCTCTCTTTCAGTATTGGTTTTCTATGGAAATCCAATTCAAAATAAGTTGAGTGGTTTTTGTCGAGTTTTGTTTGTTGAATACAATTATTGTGTTCGCAAAATTCGAAAACGAAAAAAATATCAATAGTTCAATTTTTCGGGACATGAAAAATTCCAACAGATTTGTCGAAGAGAAGAAAATGAATAATAATAAATAACTAAAAAGAATATTCAGCCGAGAGAAGCACTGTGATATCGTTAAAATTCATGAAACATTTACGACAATCAACGCTTCGCTGTGAAATAACCGGGTACGACGTAAAATTTTCACGATGTTCCCATAGTCAAACTCTCTACGGAAATGACGAGAATTCAAGTTTGAATTGAATAATAAAAAGAAAAAAATTCCGACTAAACATTCAACGTTTTTGCAGTGAAATCAATACGACAGGATGTAATCGACATATTGGTCGAAATCCCGTGCCGATATAGCGAGAAAATAAAAAATTTAAATCTCGAGAGCGGCAACGTAAACTTAAATGCTTATAAATAAAAAAATATTAATATTGTATCAAAACACATTCGGCAATATAAGAAAGCATTCAAAGATAATAATATCAATTTGTTCCCAAATCCCCTTAGACATTATCATTTCCGTTTTGGTGTTATTATTGCCATTGTCATCGCAAAAATATAAAACAAAAAAAAACTTCCCGAAAACCGCAATAAAATGCTGGCAACTAATCGTATAAAAAAGAAAAGAAAAAAAGTCAATTAAAAAAAGGTGTAGCATTGCATTGAGAGAGCGTGACGGGAATCCGCGAGCAAAGCAGCGCGATGCATCACCGGAATGACAGACGCTCGTCGCTAAAGCGTAAATCCGTTGTGGGCGTGGTGGGGAGATTTTTAGAGGGCTCCTTCGAACGGTCGGGAGAGAGTTGCTGCGTCGCGATTCCGGGGTGGGTCCGTCCGACGTTCCCCCTCTCGAATTCCAAGTGCCCATTGCAACCCGAATTACACGCTTTAACCACCAAAAAAATCCATTTGAAAATCCGATAAATTCGGAAAACTCACCTGGCTGGTACATTGGTCCTCTATTACTATCGTTGTACCGGTTGCATTTATCATTGCACAGGCCACTGTCACGAGACACACTTAGATCACCATCATAACGACGTCAACGATTAATCTCCCAATCAAATCCACTTCGATTCTCCGTAAATCAAAAAAATCACCTCGACCGTCGATCCAGTATTAAAAAAAATCCGAAGACACAGTAACTCAATCTCACCACGGATCTTCGAATCTCCTCCAAAGGATTAATCCTCCGAAAGTACTTCAGGCCGTAGTAACACCGCGTTGGGTTTGGACGAGCAGCGATCGTCGGTTATATAATCAGGAACGCTTGTTGACGATAATCCTTCACTGAGTTTCGTGAACTTCACTCGACCGGGTCAGGGAAAGAGACCCGACGGGTTGTGACTGACACTGATTGAACGCTGAGGACCTGTCGCGACGACCTCAGCAGCAGCGGCAGCGGTAGCGCAGTGGTAGTAGCAGCGATAGTGATAGGTAGTAGTAGAACAAGCGAGTGGCTGGTTAGCCGTGCGTCAGGAAGTGATCACGGAGGTTGCCCGATCGTACGACATGGAGTGGGGCAAAAACACCCCGTTGAGCCCGCCGCAGAATCTTCGAAAAGCCGAGGAACCAAAGGAAAACAAAAAGAAAAACCGGAACCCAACGACCGAAGATAGATCACGACTGGCGAGCGTTCGATAGACGATCCGTTCACGGAGTTCACAATTGTTTTTATCTCAACAATACCTAAAACCCATCTTTCCCCGGCAGCGAGCGCGTAGCCGATTGAAGAACGTCACCGGATCGGTGGCCAAGCGGCGACAAGCCAGATTCCAGCCCGAAGATTTCTCGAGGTTCAAAGAAAAAAAAACGCCTTTCCCGTTGGTTTCTTCGCCTCTCGTCATCCAATCTTTGCGCCGGTTCGGGTCGCTCCGGGCTGTCGGCGAACGGTTGCGCGGGATCGTTTCGTTGATCTTGAGGTCAGCTGGACAATTGTGTAATCTCGGTGATACCGTCGTCTCGCGAGACCCGATGGGAGCCCCTTGACGTATTATTATTGTTGTGGGAGATAGGCGCGGGCGTTCGCGTAACGAGAACAGGCAGAGGACTGAACTCTTCTCCTAGTTCGACCCGAGTACTCGGCGGCTACTCTCGTATTGTACGCATGCGTTTGACGTTACGACGACCCTGCGCCGTCGCGACCGGCTGGCTCTGCCACCCTCGACACCGCCGACGCCGCCGCTGCCGTCGCCGTCGTCGTCGACGATGGAACCACCACCATCGAGAGCATCAGAGCAGCGGCGGCAGCAGCGGCAGCACACCCGTTCCCCAACCCCGTCGCCCACGACCGCCCGTGTTTCATCCCCTAAATCGGCACTCTGCACCCCCGAGAGCCTCTACCCTAACTACGCGAGTGCACGGTGGGGTGTGAGGGACCCGACGGTGGCCTGGCCTACCCCCAGCTTCCTCCGGGCACGAGCTCGGCGATAGAAGGCGAATTCTGTCGCTCGCATTCCCGGCACATCTACGAGTCGGGATACCTACGAGGGGAGCGAGGGAGCAAGACGGACGAACGGTAACTTGAATGGCCTAGGAGCCTTCCCTACGTTCGAAGGTGGAGTTCTATCCTCGGATGGCCGAACGAATTCGGCGTGGGACGTAAGTGTGAGCGGTGTGTGTGGAGGTATTGCAGATGGCTCGGCGATAAACCACGGGGACGTATTTCCCAACTGGCTGGTAAGATTTATCTTTGATTTGAGGCTTGAGTCTGTCGCCCTGGGTTCGCGAGGGGAGGCTCTGGAGCGAAGCCTCGTAATTATTGTAGATCAGCGCGTGACGCTGTTGTTTCGTTCGTCACTGGAGGATGCATGGGCACATGTGGGACTGATGAATACGGATGTTTTAGCTTCTAATGTCTAAGATTTGTAAACTTTCTGGTGAATCGACATCGCACCTTGGCAGATGCGTTGCTGAGGTTCCCGCGTATCGATTTCACTACAAAGAAGCTGAAAAATAGTGACCGTAGGCGACGCAACACCCGGATGAAGACTGCGAGATTGTGTGGTTTCAAAAGCATGGTTGACATTCGTCATTTATTTATTTATTTCACTCGGTGCGTAAAATGCGGTTTTACGCACGCTTCGCGTGCGTATAACCTCATTTTCACACCTTGTATACGATATATGAGTATCGTACGAAATAAAATTTCGTACGATACTCATGCATAAAACGTTTTCTGAACTCGTGTGATTGCAACACTCGCCTTCGGCTCGTGCTGCAAACTCACACTCGTCACTGCAAACTCACACTCGTCAGAAAAAGTTTTATCGCACTAGTATCGTAATGTACTACTATTTATTTATTTATTTATTTATTTATTTGGTAACAACGGACAAGCCCAATTACAAGTTGATGGGTAAGCCAATCAACCAATATAAATCACAGTGCACATGACCAGTCGCCATCGTAGGCGAAGTAATACTCGGATGAAGACTGCGAGATTGTGTGATTTCACAAGCATGGTTGAGATTCGTCATTTATTTATTTATTTGTTTATTTATTTGGTAAGAACGGGCAAGCCCAATTACAAGTTGATGTGTAACCCCCCAACCAACCAATCAACCAATATAAATCACAGCGCACATGACCAGTCGCCATTGGCGAGAGCATAATTTTATAATTAGCGAAGAAAATAACAGAAGTTTCAAAATATAAAAACAGAAAATAGAAAATAATAGAGAATAATGGGAAACATCTCGTAAGCTATCCGTAAGGAAATAGCGCAAGGAGACCAACGTTTCAAAAGGTCATCAAAACGTTTTCATACCAACGACGCTTTCATTCCCTCATCGACACAATTTTTGTACCATTGACGCAATGAGCACGAAGTGACAAGGAAAGTATAGCCTTTTACACGGGACATTTGTCTACGCCGGAGAGTCGGGGGACGGGGAATGAGCCGGCGATCCTCGGGCCAAGTAGCCACCCGGGATATGCGTGCGAGATGCTCGCGGAGACTTTCGCAAGAAAGAGGGGGGCTGTTACGAGGTCCAGTCTCCAAGCCGTGCAGGGTGGAGGAAGGGGACGATCCTTGTGGACCTTCGTAATCCTTAATTGGTTCGCTCGATTCATTCGGTCCATTCATCGTGACTAACCGGGCCAACTTGGCGAGCGCGTGATCTCACTCGGAATGAAACTCTGGTCGGTTTCTCGCAGCGACAGCCTCGAGCTATCTGGAGAACTCGTGTCTCCAGCAAGGCTGTCCGGAACACGGTGCCCGGGCGGACGCTCTCAGACGCGAATGCATAAGCGAGGAGACAGTGAGGTATCTGAGAGATGACTCCGGAGCGAAGGCGAGAAGGGAGCAGATAAGGAAAGACGGTAGCGGTGAAGACCTCTATGGCGCCGTTACGACTCGCGAAGATCTGATAAACAAACACGCACGGTTTATATACCTGCGACTTGACATAATCGCGAGGGTTTCAGGTGCCGGAGGAGTCGCCCCATGAGACAAGCAACGCTCCGCCGAATGCCACGGTCACTCGAGCTATCAGATGACGCGGGACGATCGCCCCTCATCATTGTGTCCGAGCCCTTCCACCGGCGGAATACACGGTCGCTCCCGATCGACCGGGCTTGAGCTGGAGATTAATTTGAAGCGCCTGGCCGGGATCATTGAAGAGAGGAAGAAACGTCGATCGAGATTATTACTGGAGACGGAGACTCGTTCGGGCCATGAATTGGCTGATAAGGCTTATTCATTCGCCTCTTGAAATGTCGAACATTTATCGATAATTGTCTCTTTTTGGACGGAGAATGTGGAACGTTGAATTTTTAATATTTGACCCTTAAACTGGGCTTGATATAAATTTTAGAGCGTTAGGTACGTCCGGTCCTGATAAAGTTTGGAAATAACCTGATAAGCTCATGGTCCAATTCTCCAACATTTTCATCAGGAAAATCAGCTTTTGAATCGTCCGAAGAGATTGATCGTTTAACAAAACAATCGTAAAACAGAGAACGACTTCGAATGTAAGACGTCGCAATTTTTGGTTCACCCAACAAATTTTTTTTCTCAGTCCCTTCGTACGATATCCCCGTATACAAATCCACAGCATTTTTCCCTCCCCATGACGCGCCCTTATTAAATATTCAACTTTATTGAACGCACCTCCCTGCAGGAAATAGAAAATAGCCACGAATTCTTGCCAGCTCGTTCGCGCGAGCAAGGGAAGCATCCCCGTTCTTCAGCATCCCATTCGATTATCTCTATACACACCCAACTGCACCTAACCCCTCTCTCCTTTCCTTTTCTTTCTTTTCATCTAACATTTCTTTCATTCTTCGCTCGGCTCAATTCTTCGTTTCCTTTCTATTCTTCACTTCCTCTCCCCATCGTCCTCTTCCTCTTCTCCCTCCACTTCTTCTTTTTCTTCCTCTTCTTATTCCTCTATTTCCCCTTCCTTTTCTCTTTTTTTCTTGTCTTTCTTCTTCTCCTTCTTCTCCTTCTTCCGGGCGATACAGCGTTCTCGGCCCGTTCGTTTGCGACATCGTATTATTCCGCGTCTCGAATTCCAAACGTTATTATTCACCCTTCCGCGATGTCGTCCGCAGATCTTAGATCTTTCTGTTACCGTTTCTGTCTCTCCCCGCCTCTCTCTTTCTCTCACTCTCTCTCTCTCTCTCTGATTGCTACTGATACGTAAATCATTCCACCTCTTTCCATTTCCTTTTCCTTTATCTCGCTGTCCTTCTATTTTATCTCATTCCTCGTCGACCTATCCCTTCGAGTTTTTCGATACGTACAGCTTTATATGCACATAGATTTTTTGTCAGAGGTTTCCGGATAGGTGAACACCCCATAGCGGCAGACTTTTCCTCTCGTTCTTCTCATCTGTCCACTCTACCGAGGCTCCTCCAGCTCCTCGTACCGCGCTCCTACCTACTCACACTTTTTCTCTATTTCCCTATCTATGACTCTACCCTGCTCGCTTGATGTTCCGCTCCATCACACTCGTGTACATTTTCCTTGAGGATTTTTTTTTTCAGTCTCGGTAGTTACCGTCGCGACTTCCTCGTAACCTTTGTCGCAACATGACAGGGGAGGGGAGCGCGAATGCCGGCGATCCGACGGAGAATTTTACATTTTGTCGCTAGGACCGCGACCATACTTCATCAAACTTGGACAACTGTGCTCGAAATTATTGTAGTGAGGTAACATGCGTCACGGAATCCGAACAAAACACGGAAATATTGCCATGCACCCAGAAAAATAATTTATTTGACGGCCACCGTTTATTTGGTTTAAGTAAAATATTCATTTGATTTAAATAAATATTTATTTCATTTAAGTAACTATTTTTACTTAACTTACATACATATTTATTTAAATATAAATTATTTTTCCAGGTGTGAACTATGGCCGGGTTTTCTTTCTTGTTTGAACGGCGACTTTGGCGGACAAGCAAATAATTGTCAACCACACAGCATTTATTACTATTTTTCTAATCGCTATTGATATGATGGGCCATTTTGTACTTTTAACAAGGAACGATTTACAATCGATACAATCGACCCATTTCAGTACCAACTAATCCTCCTTTACCAACAGTGCTTTCGCTGAGAAGTAAATAATTGTCAAAACACACAATATTTATCACTATTATTATAATAGCTATCGATGGGTCAATCGTCGTACTTTTGCCAAGGAACGGTTTGCAATCGACTGTTAGTGGAATTGCATAATTACCGAAACCATCCCAGTCGATACTATAGAGCATCAAATGGGAAGCCTGAAGAGACCCTTGAGGACCCTTACGAGGCCGTTTCCGGAAGTGCCAAGGCGTGTAATGTTAAAAGCTGTCTTCAACACACTCAGGCAAGAGACCGCCCAGATTTGATTCGGCAGCTTTTGTCATCGTGGTTGTAACGTGCGATCCATCGACAACGGCAAAGCGTCAATAGCAGCCAATTTATAAACGCATGAATCGGCTCCGTATCGGCCTCGCACCTCGGCTCCCATTTCAGTACAAACTAATCCTCCTTCACAGTGTCAAATATTCGACTTACGTATTTCGAGACCCTTTGGCTCGTTCTCTCTGCGGCGTCGAGACGCACATCACGACGCCTCGAGCTTCCACAGAACGCCCATGTGTGTGCATGTGTGTGTGTGTGTGTGGGCACCAGCGGAAAAGCCGCGCACAGAAAGCTCGGAGAGCTCTTACTTACACCACCGACACCCGCAACTCCTCACGATGAAATTGACCAGTTTGGCCGGAAAGCCCCGACCATTTTCGGTTCAACATCATCCTAAGGAATCCGCGAGGATGCAGAGCTCGCACGACATGCACAGCTTCGTGGCGCACTTACCGAAATGAAACCGCGCGCGAGGTAGCGAGGTACGCGAGAGGAGATCGATACACATTATCTCTCACGAGGTGCTCTCTCATCTCCGCTTCTTCCTTTTCTTCTTCGTCTTATTCCTGGTACTTCGTGCACGGTCGAATAAAATACGGTGTAAAAAAAAATCCCCCCCCCCCTCTTCTTTCTCATCGCCAACGAAGGGAGAGATGCTGCAGAGAGATTCGCTGAGAATATAGCGGTTTTCGGTCGGAGGAGGACGGGAGGATATAGAATAAAGAGAGCGGTGGTAAAAATGGCAAAAGCGAGAAGAATAATGGATGACGACGAGAGATGTATAAAATAGGAGATGTAGATCGTAATAAAAAAAAAAATTTACATTTTTTTCATTGGATGGTAAGTTGGGTGTTTGATGTCGTACTTTGATGGCGTTTTTTTCGGAGGAATGTTCTGTTTTGGAATTTTTTTTATTTTAATTATGCAAAGTTTGGATGTATGGGACAAATGTGAATAAGGTTTTGCACGGTAGTGCATTCCAGATGAAAGTATCGCGGGCAAAGAGGAAACGTGTATCGGCGCCAGGACGCGGGACACTTGAGAATAAAGACGGAGAGGCGCATTCGAGCTTTCGCAATCAGTCGAAAAGCTGTTGGTTCATCGTGCTCGGGGAGTTATCAGACCGGCTGTGAACGTCTGGTCGATATAAAGTGTATGATCCGGGGGAGCTCGGGTTAATGGTGGTCGGTGGGGAAATGACGATCGCGTCTGCAAGAAAATCTCGCCCGGTGCGATATTATTGTCATTAATTTACACTGATAAAAAAATACGGTTGAACCAACTAAACATTCGGGCAGGGACGTTCAAATAAATATTTTGTTGGTACAGCTAAAAGATCGGTTAGTTCAACAATTTTTTTGATAATTTCACTAAAATATTTTTGAGCCATTAAAATATTTTGTTCGACCATCTAAATATTTATTTGAACGTCCCTGCCCGAAACTTCGTTGATTCAACTGCATTTTTTATCAGTGTACGTATCTGTCCGCATAGTCCATATTATATTTGATTGTATTGTTTTTTGTTTCGCGGGACAGATTCCTTACGAACAAGTTGCTACTGTTATGTGTAGACTGTAAAAATAAATTGCAAATTTAAGGTACTGCAATTTGCAATTTACATTGCTTACATTAATCGAAGATTAATGTCCTTTTTCATAAAATTAAAATATCAGATATTAAGATAACAAATCTTTTTCTATGAATAACTATATTCATTTTTCATCACAATTGTACATTAAATGTAATGTGCATTAAAACTTCCACTCCGGTACATTATATTTACAAAGGTTTTTTTTTTTTTTTTTGCAATGTACGTTCGGACCAGCGACACGATACCAATTTTATACTTATACAATATTGAGACCTTTTATACCCTACTTGTGTAGTTTAAACTTTAAATTGGGAGACATTTTTTATTTATATAAATATAAATACAACTCTTTAGTACGTTCTCCCTGCGAAATAACATGCACACTCAGCAACGGTGAGAACTTCGTGTAGCAGAAAGTTCTGCAGTGGAGGGATGTATTTCGCTACAGCCGATGCTGCCGAGGGCGCGAAGTGAAGGGACATAAGAAAAAAAAATGTGTATACACATGCGCGTGGAAGAGACATGGCACGAGTAGAGGTAAAATCTTCTCGCGAGAGATGCGGGTTTCTGCGTGCTTTAGAATATATGGATCGATCGAGCAGTGGGTTATGGAAGATGGAGAGGTTGAGAATAAGACGGCGAGAGAAACGGCGCGGGTGTGACATGCACTTCCGTACGTGTTCACCACATTCGCGTGTCTCGCGATGCTCAACGGATTATATGGGGAAAGCTGAAATAAGAACGGTAGTCGCGCAAAAAAAATATATACGTGGATAGACAAAAACGCGTCCACATATACACATACATCGCTCTATGTTGCCATATTCCGCCGCAAGTAAAAAAAAAAATAATTTAACAACGTTTTTCTAACAAGTTTAATCATAAATAAAAACTGGATGACGATGTTTAATTTAAATCCGATATCTCAAGTAAATCAATAAAAAATGTCTACTTTTATGTGCATTTTTGTACTTTAATTAAAAACAGAATGAAACAAGATGAGGAGAAAATAATTTTTGACGAGTGATTTCCTAACAATTTTGATTATAAACAAGAACTCGAGGATGATGTGCAATTTAGGTCCGACATCTCCAGTAGATCAATGAAAAATCCCTTCTTAAATGCGAATTTTTTTATTATCGTCAAAAATAAAACGAAAAAAGATAACGATAAAATTCTATTCAATAACGATTTTCTAACCCCCAGCGCATCGCACGTTTTTTATAAGTAAAAAAAACAGATGGTATCGAAAAAACTCCCCAAGATTGATTGCTTGCAACGATCTCCCGATAACCCAAAAAAAATCCCCAGAACCGAATGTAAAAAATGGAAAAAAGAAAAGAAAAAAGAGTAAATAAAAAATGGGTACCCTTCGCTCGTGGGATCAACGATTAGATCTTCGATACAAGTCCTGTTAGAGTGGATCGAGGAGCTTTTCCGCAGGATAAATATATTCACTGCTCTTCGAATTTCGTCCGTCCTTTTCTCTCATTCGTGCTATTTTCCCCGTTCGTTCCCCATCCCCGTACGTTATATCGCTGCGGTATTTGCGTCCCCTGCGGGCGCTGACTTTTGCACCAGTGAACCCGGTGTCTGGCCGGTCTGGCCCTTTTCCCTTTGACTTCACCCGCCTAAACGATAAAGTCCAGCGTGGCGTGTGACTCGCCGGATCTCTCGAGGGGTTACCTTGGATATTTTACACAGCTACTATATATACGTACATATGTATATACATATAAACATCTATATAGAACTGTGTACCGTCGGAGCTAGCGCGATAACGAAATAAACTACTTGGACGAAGCTTATTCGCTAGTCACGCCTCGGACGTATTTGACTGTGAAAAGTGAGGCTGCCGATGTCCAGAGGAAATTTCCGGCTCGAAGAGTAAATAGGGAAAATCTATATATCGGAGAATTTACGACGTTTATAACGGAAGCGAGGGAGGAAAATCTACGAAGGAGAGCTATTTGAGTGAAATTTGTTAGAATATTGTTGTTCAACATCTTTTTTTTCTTTTATTTGCGGAAGACTGTGGCAACGAAGGTTGACGTATATTTGGACCGGTTTTTGTCTATCCAGGAAGGAGATTGTGCATCTTGAATGCGTCGGTTCATTGAAGTCGACGGAGCGTCGAATCGTGGCAGCTGACAAATGAGCTAGCTGATGCAACGAACTCATGCGTGGCAGACGTATTGCATTAGGTATATGTATATGTCTCTGATATACACCCAGAAAAATAATTTAGTTGACGGCCACCGTTTATTTGGTTTAAGTAAAATACTTATTTCATTAAAATAAATATTTATTTAAATTAAGTAATTAGTTACTTAAATGAAATAAATATTTTTACTTAAACCAAATAAACGGTGGCCGTCAAATAAATTATTTTTCTGGGTGTATTAAAAGATTTCGTCGCCGAATTCAAAAATCGAAAGGTCGGGGTCAAATGAAACACTTTTACCGGGGTCAAATCTAGGGAGGAAAATCAACGAAAGAGAGCAGATTTTGCATCAGAAATGCATTGGTTCGTTGAAGTCGACATAGCGTCAAATCGAGCCAGTTCATATAGGGGAGAGCGGGGCAAAATGGCACACGGGGGCAAAACGGGATAATGAGACAAAACGCAATTCTCCAATAACTTTGAGATGATGGCGATAGCGGTACGGTGCTGTTCATGAATGCCTGGACGATCTGAATAGGTTAACTGAGGAAAGCGATAGGACAACTGACCAGGCATTCATGAACAGCAGTGCACATGGGACAAAACGGGTGTGACAATCCTGATGTATCGTTGGGACAAAACGGGGCATCCAAAAATGATTGTAAAATTGAGTTTTGCCCTCATAATCCCGTTTTGCTCCGCTGTACCATTTTGCCCCGGTCTCCCCTATTACGAGATGATAATTCGCGGGCAACGATGACCATATCGGAGTATTTGCCAAACAGTTACGATCGTTACTGGGCGCTTTGGAAACTACGCGATGAAGTCTCTTTAAACAAAACAAAAATCGTGTTTTTGAGTACTTAGCGTCGCGACGCTTCCACGTCTCTTGATAATACTCTTTTTCAAGTCGTTTGCAATATCGCATGAGCTACTCTCGGTAAAAATAGAGAAATAATTTTTATCCGCAATTTTCAAAAAATCTTCCCCATTGCTTCATATAAAAGAGAAAAAAAAATAATTGCAAAAAAATTGGCACCATCCAGCGTGGCTCTATAGGAAATCGTATATAATAAAGGATATATTTCTCGGTGTCATAATTCCCATTCGTCTCGGCGTGGGGGCGTTTGTCCCAGTGTATCGAGTCTAGCTTACTGTCGACCTTTTTTTCCCCTCTCGATTCCGAATACAGCGTCGGCGGGGCAGTATATCGAGAAAAAGCAAATCAAACAAAAATCCACGTAACTACACAACAGGGAGTAAAATCCCACCTTCAATACACATCCACGAGAAAAATCGGTTCTCGTGAATTACACCAATCATGAAAGTTCTCCGCCTCCCGTTCATTTTCTCATCCACCGCGTTACGTTGCGGTTTTTTTTTGTTTTGCTTTTTTTTTTCTAGCACTTTTTCTTCGGTTTTTGCTTCACCAGATGGATACGGACGCGCAACGCCCGAAGCTGTGCCAGTTGACACCTACGCGCTTCCCCACACACATACACACATGCACACCACAACCGTTCTCCCCGCCCCCCATTTCCGCACTCCCTTTCTCCTGTTGCAGCTGGAGTGTCAATTTGTGTTCGTCTGCGTGTGTGTGTGTGTGTGGAGTTAGATATATGCTCATACACTCACGCCGCTCGGAAGAAATTCCAATTCCCGGAGAAAGTCACGTAACAAAACAAAAGCAAGGGCGACAGCATCCTGGCTAATTGCCCCATCCTTCCGGACAACATCGTGTCGTGTTTCCGTTACCAAGGAAAAACATCCAATCTGTTGTGCGTTGTCTTCCCTTACGTATATTATTGACTCCCTAAGTTTTCGATTTCGTAAAAAAATATTTATCGTAATAATTGAAATTAGTATTGTCGTCGATTCGTTCGTACGTTTTTGCTTCCTCATAGAGGAAGCTTTTTTTTTGAGACGCATTTTTCCGTATCAAATATTCATCTACGAATGAAATAAGTGTTAGATTCGTGATCAGCGCGAAAAAAAAACATTAAGTATAGTCTTGGAGCAACGCCCAACGAAAACAGTTTATCGAGAATTTGGATAGCCAATATTGAAAAATGAGTGATTTTGGGTATTTTTAAACAGCAATTTCTTTGCTTTCCGATGGCATCGCGTAAATATCCAGGTGCCTATCGTGTTCTACAGCAAGTAATATACAAGATGATGGATATGGCGGAGTTGAAAGAATTAGATAAAGCGGTAACATTTGGATTTCTGGAATAAACATCGAAAGGGCAAACAAAAAATTCAGGAGCGCATACTTCCATGTATTTTTTCGCGCCAAGCGCAGATTCTACAAAGTGAAACGTGACGATGTTATATTTTTTTATGCACTGAAGCTCAATCGGGCAGCCGTTTTTTACTCTTGGTTTATTCTGTTCGCGTTTATCTTGTTCTGCTTATTCTGTACTACTTCTGTTTTAGTTTTAAGATTAGTCTGCACTATATTGTCACCGTTTGTATAGCAATGGTACTTAGGGATTCTATGTCACTGTCGAATAAAGGTCTATAAATCTATCTATAAATACAAACATATGCTTGGTACTGATATATGAAAATCTCCACCGGAGCCAAAAATAAATAAATGATTTCCCGATTTTACCACTGACTTTTTCAAAACTTTTGGGTCTCGAGATGCTCCCGAAACTCGGCTCTCCTGGTACATTTTCCCACGGGATCCATGCAGGAAATCCGTTTGAGCGTGGCTCGAAAAAGATTTAACTTTCTGGAAAGCAGGAATGTACAGCCGGTGTTGGAAGCAGCAGCAGAAAGCACCCAGCGGCTGTCCCGTTGGACCCTTTGGATTCCTTTGCCTGTCTCATTGTTAATGGTATGCATGTTATCGATAACATGAATGTCGACGCTGAACTAGCCGGAATTATTTTCCTTAGAATATTTCCGGTAATATGACAAAATTGTTAGAACGTGGAATGCCACTGTGAGCTCGTTTAATTGAAGCCATGTAGGGTAATATGGCCAATGGTCATTGACCATATCATTGCTCGATCGGCCGTATGATTCGGAAATAATTATATTCAAGGTATATGGGAATTTATATAATTTACATCCTGTAACGACCGAGCGAAATAAGAAGTCATCAACAATTTTAGTTTGTACTTTTATTTGTAAAACTAAAGCTGGACGGTGCGCTCGGAAAATAAAAAATTATGGACGTTTTCGGACAATAAGTTGTACAAAGTACAAGCTTTGATTACTGTCTAATGATATTGGTTAAAATACCTAATATTTAGCGGCAAATAATGCTATAAACTGCACATATGTCTTTTATAAATGAATGTTTGGGAAATGTAAAAAAATATATGTTCGATTGTAAATATATATATGTTCGATTTACGTAAATCTCGGCACAATATATTGTTTGTATAAATTATTATCAGAAGTTTGGACAGTCCGGGTAAAAATGTCCTGCTCTAGTGGTTTCGGGCTTTCGGGCTGGTCCGGGCTTCGAACCCGGGAACTCCTGGTTGCCGGTCGACTGCTCTGACCGCCGAGCTATGCCCGGCCGCGTAGCTTGCTGGTCTCACCTGTTCCAAATTGTCCTCATTAATGCTATTTCCCACAACGTTGCAAACTCCCCTGCCAGAGTCAATTCGTCCCTGACGAAACGTACTCGAACTTCCTAAAATTGCCTCGAACTCCGGAGGTACTACAAATTAGGACTATCCGAGGGTGGGAGGGTTGCGGGTGGAGTCCGGTGACACGAAGTACCGCAGGCCGCACGGAGTAGAACTATACAGACGAAGCTCGGCGAGTTTCAGGAAAGGACTTCTCAATCTCGGAATAGCTTCGAAGCACGGCAATTGCCGGATTCGTCAATTATTCAGAGGCCGTGGCACGCTTGGTGGACGCCATTTTTATACGGACAATACGGATAAAAATTACGGTCGCTACTGGGTCGGAATTCAAACCAGGGTCTTTCCGATTGCCGGTCAAGCTGCTCTGGTCACTGAGCGGCAACGTCTATTCCGAATTCTCCTCATCAATGCTATTTTCCACAACGCTACAAATAGCAGAAGTTCATCATCAATGGACTTTTTGGAGTCTCTATAGTCAGATTCATGACCCCGAAGATATCTGCATGACATCAAATTTCATTTACGGCAAGTCTTCATCAATGCACTGCTTTATGACGAACAAAAAATTGTTTACTTGTAGAATTTTATTTCGATGCAATAGTGCCGTTATAAGTTGATGAAATGTAGTCTCATGGAGATATCTTGAGGGTCATTCAGATTCGACTCGCCTCGAACCCCTGCAAACCCGAGCAACCGAGCCGATACAACGAAGACGGAAACATTGCACTATATCTGCAATATAACAAAAATATATTCCGCATATATTTTTTTTAACATACCGGTCTGATATATAAAGCGGCCAAAAGTTCTATATCTCGGATATTTCCATAGATATCAATTAATAAATAACATGTACACTGTAAAAATAAGTTGTAAATTTAATGTACTGGAACTTGGAATTTACTAACATTCCTCACATTAATTGAACCTTAATGTACTTTGCTTGTAAAATAAAAGTGCCAGATATTAAAATTGCAAATCTTTTGCTTGAAATTTACAAACATTTTTTATGAAAAATCCTAATTTTACTGTAAAATTGCAACGCACATGTGATTGAAATTTCCGAAACACTTTATGTAAAAAAGCTTCCAATACTGTTCAGTGATTTCCAAACAAAATTTTTTAACAGTGTATGTATTATACTATATCGCGTGAAATATATTTAATAAAGTAAAATATAGATTTTTCGAGTGTAGTTAATTTCTACGGGGGTTTCCGCATGACGAATCGGGTAGGCGACGCGAATGATGCCGAAGAATATAAAACGATGAGGGTGAAGTGGGTTACGGCGCTCGTGAGAGACGTTCCGTCGAGAGGGGAAGAAATATAGTGCGGAGGGATCGAGAAATAGAGATCCTCGGGCTCTCCCTTACCCTCGCGTCTCATCCTCGATCAAGTTTTCTGCAATCGGTTCGTTTGATGCGAGTTCCCTTTCCAAGCGTCCCGCCGAGCCTGCCTCGTCGCCCCGTTCCTTTATTTCTCATTCGTGTCCTCTCAAACATCCGCTCACTGTATGCGCGTCTCTCGCGCGCACTCGTCGTGTGATTCGCAAACGGCTCGGTATCGGGTTCGAATACATTCGGAAAGTTGAGGCACCCTCGAGCGTCGCGGGCGCGCATAAGAACGCAGACAGAGGGATAACCGAACCGCCGCTATCCGGGCGAAGCTCGGCTCGCCCAACTTTCGAAACGGAAAGACAAAAAGCTTTGAGTATCGGACGAGGAGGACGAAGGGAACAGGGAAAGCGCCCTTTCGGCGGCGGAAAGGTTGAGCGAAACGAAACGAAACGGTGGGCGAGGCTGAGAAATCTTGCGTCTGAAGGAAAGTGAGAGAGACCGATGGGGAGAGAGAAAGAGATATAGTGTGACGTTCTAAACCGTGAGAAAGTTCGCGAAGACTCGAATGTTTATCACGGCTCGAGTCTGCTTGGCACCCCCTGCACTCGGTTTCTTCCCTTGTTTCCCTCGTACTCTTCCGCTTCTTCTTCTTGTTCTTCCACCTAATCCTATCCGTTCGGTGTTGTTTCCGCTTCACTTCGCTTATGTGGCTGCCGGCGCTGCCCCGTTCTCTCCCGCTTGTCTCACCGCTCTGCCAAATTTTCACGCCGACTCGGTAAGCGGATTTTTTGGAATTAAGCGGATACTAAAAAAGGTTAAAGTTTTGAAATTACGCTAATTAAAAAGTACCAGCGGCCTAGGCGTCGCCGAGAGTCCAAAAGACTCTCGGCGGAAAAACAACCATTTCGCAACCGGTTCGAGTCCGTAGCTTCCAACCTTCTCTTCGAGACTGCGGACGCGGAGCAACAAAAGTTTGGGTGCCGTTGATGAGGTCTCCAACGAGCGGCCGTTTTTTCGCGACAATGAACATCTTTTTGGTCAATTTTTTATCCGTACCGTTTGAGAGACTGTTAATACGTCTCCATGAATTTCTTCGGAATTTTATTTCCCCCATAACAGGTTGAATTCCAAGAACCTTTGATGCGATCTCGATCAAGCCTTGAATTCTCTCCAGGATTGATCGATCCGGATGTCCAGAAGAGATTTCTCACAATACAAAACAGATCTCAACCATGACGTTAAGAGCGCAAAAGAAAAACAAACAATATCCCCGCAAATACAGACACATACAAACACGCATCCATGCACATGCACACGCACGTGTACACGCACACACAAACGCATGTATCTTTTGACAAATATTATGATAGTCGCGTGCGAGAGATATTGAATCGTGATAGCTGGAATTATATATCCCTTTTTTCGCGACAATGAACATCTCTTTGGTAAATTTTTTCTCCGTTCCATTTGACAGTCGATGAATATGTCTCCATGAATTTCTTCGGAATTTTATTTCCCTCATAACAGGTTGAATTTCAAGAACCCGATGCGATCTCGATCAAGCCTGGAATTCTCTCCAGGATCGTTCGATCCGCATGTCCAGAAGAGATTTCTCACAATACAAAACAGACCTCAACCATGACGTTAAGAGCGCAAAAGAATAACAAACAACATCCCCGCAAACGCACATACACAAACACACAAACACGCATCCATGCACATGCACACGCACGTGCACACGCGACACAAATGCATGTATCTTTTGACAAATATTATGATAGTCGCGTGCGAGAGATATTGAATCGTGATAGCTGGAATTATATATCCGTTTTTTCGCGACAATGAACATCTCTTTGGTCAACTTTTTCTCCGTTCCATTTGACAGTCGATGAATATGTCTCCATGAATTTCTTCGGAATTTTATTTCCCTCGTAACAGGTTGAATTCCAAGAACCCAATGCGATCTCGAAGCCTTGAATTCTCTCCAGGATCGTTACATCCGGATGTCCAGAAGAGATTTCTCACAATACACAACAGACCTCAACCATGACGTTAAGAGCGCAAAAGAAGAACAAACAACATCCCCGCAAACACACACGCATACAAACACACATACAAACAAAGCCTGCACATGCACGTGCACACGCACACACAAACGCATGTATCGTTTGACAAATATTATGATAGTCGCGTGCGAGAGATATTGAATCGTGATAGTTGGAATTATACATCGCTTCTCTCGACTTTAGACGTCTCAAAGGATATTCTCCACTGGATGGAGCTGAGAGGCACAGAGTACACATCGAGGAAGACCTACGACGCTGCCGTCGCTGCTGCTCCTGCTGGGTTGCTCTCCGGGGAAGAGAAACGGAATAGATAGATAGATATAGCGTGAGAGAAAGTGGGACAGAGTGAAGGAGAGAGAGAGAGAGTCGGAGAGAGTTTCCGAGACGATGGTGTCTTACCAGGATAGAAACTCGAGCCGGCTATTCCCATTATTCTCTGTTTATACGCTCGCGGTTGCGACTCGGCTGCTATCCGCGATTTGGTTTTCCAGTTATAGTAAATATTTATTTGCCTCGCGGATGAGGCACGCTAGATACGATTGGGGCTTTGTCGAAATGGACGCGCGAATTGAGTCAAGAGAAAACCCCCGAAGATGGTTGTCTTGGGCACGCACAGGAGAGATGACAAAGGGTGCGTTGAGCAAGGGGTGCGGTCGCTCCGGGCTCATTGGAATATCAAATATGCCAGCGCCTCAAACTTACATCTAATACCGGCCCCCCATATCTATTAATATCCAACCCATTTTTTTCTTTGTGATAAAATGTCTCGCCGCTGTCGCGTCCGTGTACAAGAAGATAGGGGAGGATGGCCCTGATTATTCCAAATCCGCCTTGGGTCCGTTATTCCTGATTATTCTAATGCCCCTGTGGGGTCTTATTCTAAGTTCTCTTTGGAGCAACTGCCCTAGGTATTGATTATTCCAAGTTCCCCTTAGGGCCCTGCCTGACGCAAGCGCGCGAGCCACAACAACCTCTATTATATGTAATGTGTGTTTAATCCTTGCAAATAATAAGATGTATTTGAAAATCTTATTTATAATCGAAGAGTGGCCATGATTATTCCAAATCCGCTTTGGGTTCGTTATTTCTGATTATTCTAATGCCTCTATGGGGCCTTATTCTAAGTCCTCTTTGGGGCAACTGCCCTAGGCTTTGATTATTCCAAGTTCCCTTTAGGGCCCTGCCTGACGCAAGCGCGCGAGCCACAACAACCTCTATTATATGTAATGTGTGTTTAATCCTTGCAAATAATAAGATGTATTTGAAAATCTTAACGACGTATTTGTGATCGAAGGGTATCATTTTTCGACGAAAATTGTATTATTTCAAAAAATTTTTTTTAGAATTTTTTCGTTAATGAAAACCGTTGGAAAATATGCTGCTTGAAAACAATGGCGGAGGTTTTAATTCGATATCTCGAAATTGTTTGAAAACAAAGTCATTTCATTGTTTCAAAATGAACAAATGAAATGAATGAAAATGTTTTTGCCTTTTTTTAAAATGGACAGCCACGTATTTCGACGTATTTTTTCCCCCTCTAAACACGAATCCGCTGGCCTTTTTGAAACTGAAGTACAGTGACATTGACAGAGACATTGAAAGTCCTGATTTCATGTACGAAAAATTGTATTTTCGGGATTTAAATAGAAAATATTGGGTTGGGAGCAAAATGAACGTCATATTCGTGATCAAGGGGCCCCAATATTTTATAAAGTGATGTTTCGGGATTTAAAATTTCGGGTGATGTGCGTTTTGGGCATTAATTTTTCGGGTTTTAAATTTTCTAAATATCCCCAATATGCGTTTTAGGCGTTACTTTTTTCGGTGGATAACCAATTCGAAGTCTTTAAAAAAAACACTGTGCCGTTTATCTTACACAACGCTTGTACTCCTATTATTCTATTACTCGTAGTAGTACACCCGGTACATCGGTGGATAGATGCGTCTTGCATGAGTTAGGGCTGTTTGAGTTGAATAATGCATGCGCCGGCCTCTTCCTCCTCCATACGCCCGGCTCGAAGCTCGGGACAGAATGAGATAACAAAATAGCCGAGACAACGCGAACGAGAGAGCCGGGGAATGTTACGATTCAACCATGCATTCTTGTCTCTGTTTGCACGGAAATCTCGTGGAGACTCGCTCGTTGCGGTCCGCGGGGCGGCAACGACAGCGGGCCAGCATCGGCGAACTGGCTCCCTCGACTCTCGAGCCTCGAGGGTGTCGCGCCTTTTCCTTTTCTTCCGCTTCCTCATCCTCCTCTTATTCTTTGTCCCGTTCGCCCCGCACGGCGAAAGGGAAGCCCGCCCACTCACCGAACCAATTCGCATACATTTTTCAAAAGATTTCGCGTCGCAATGCTCACGAAAAGAATCCTCTCGACAATTTTCTTTTTTTTCTCCCCCCTCAACTCTCCGGACATCAACGAGCGCGAAATATTTTCACTAGACATGATAAAAAAGAACTCACCGCGCAGAAGCTGGTTTATTGGGTTGCTGTAAAGACTCACCTGTAACAGAAAAAAATAACACGTTGGTTAGAATTTTAAGTTATTTTTCTTCCTTGTGGGGGAAGTTTAGTTTTGATGAACAAAACGTTTTTGAGATGTTAATGAAAATGGGTTCAGAATGTTTCAAATATCGGAAAATGATATTTAGGAAATATTCACTACACACTTTGTAATGTATATTGCAAAAGTAGCGATTGAAGCTTTCTGAGCAGCTCGATTTTCCCACTTTTTTACTCCCGACTGCCCGCTAGGACAAAAAGACAGGAGTTATGCGTTTCACTGCGATCCACCGGCTCGGCACGTTTCGCAAGTGCCTACAAACGTCGAAACGGCAAAAAATTACTTAACAGATTTTGGTATAC
>JAPYZD010007452.1:0-16399 GCA_030522725.1 Ichneumoninae sp. B BG-2022a
TCCCTTTACAATAATTAGTCCTATCCCTATACGAAATATAAAATATGCTACTGGGTATTATCTGTCTGCTATCCAGTACAATATATTTCTTTCAGTGTAGGTATTTCTATACGTAGGGTTCAATTGAAGCCCTTCTATTTTATATCTATAAGCAATATATCACTTGTACGAGTTTTAAAAGGTGATTTAAATCAGTAAGCGTACGAGCGCGAAGTGCGTGTATGAGGAAGTTGCACCAATCTTGCCAGTATGATTATTTACACAAAGGTACAATATTGCCGTTAAGAAATGGTAATAAAATATTATCCAAACTAAAAATCTTCATTTCTAAACCAAACAAAAGAATAGAATAAAAATTGACAGCAATCTTGATCACTATCGTTATTTTCGAGAAGAGACAAAAAAAAATGTTTGCAAAAAACTTAAATGGTAAACTTAAACTCCAAGTATATAAAGTTTGTTTTCTCTGGCAAAAAAACTGTTTACTAAAAGAATATAATAAAAAAGATTAAAGTTAAATCATACGAGTCAAATAGGGGTATATTGCTACTGTTACGTTCCGACCTGCGAATAGTGAGTTCGCTCGATAAGAACCATAAACATAGAATAGTCTCACTTTTGAGTCAAGGCTTTAGCCCTTTACTCGGGGACGGAGACTTCGCCGTACTGCCGTGGATTTAATAAAGGAAATGACGTATAGAGGTATTGAGCCTCCTGAGAGATTATCAGAAGGCCAAAATGCATGCAAATAAATGTTCGAAATAGTTCCTTGTTTGAAATACTCACAATACGTATATATTGATAAGTGTTTGTTGAAAATACGGTGTGTTTGCAAGTTGAGTAAGTTGGCTCATCTTGCTCAACTATTATTTTAATCGAAGTACTCTGCCTCGCAGGGCTAGAGATTTTAATAAGAGTTTTGCGTAGATTCGTTGAAGATGCAACAGGTTGGTCGATCGAAGAATAAATAGTTTGATCCAGAAAATCGTGGCCTATTTATACTAGGGCTACTCCTCTGCTTATTAATGTTATAAGAGGCTAGCAGTATAAAGCTGGACAAAAGATATAATCTAAACGTGTCGAAGGAAGAAAGAGTGTTTAAATTGGAGTAGGGATTGGATGCTCCTTGGAGAACAAAGAAGACGCTATTCGGAATTCGGGGATGAAAAATTTATAGTACCCGTAGAATTAACAGATGTGAGAAAAGAGGCGTCGTCATCATAATGTAGAACGATTCGGAAAGGTGAGAATATATTGGAATCTTGGGGGTGATATATTCTATGGTTGACGTTAATTAGTGTGTAAGAAGCCGGAGTGGAACGACGAAAATGATAGAAGAACGGGTGTTTAGGCTTTAGTCAAAGAAGATATGTTTGGGTGAAGTTGTAGCCTTTTAGAGCGGAGTGTGAAAGATTTTTATGTGAGAGCGGTGACAGAAACGGAAAAATGACCTAACTCGGAAGAAGTTGTAAATTCTTACAGGCAAGAGCCGGTACGGCAGAGCGTTGTAAAGAAAGAATGGGAGTGACAGTGGGACGAATACATGAGGCGTAATTCTATGTTTTTAATGCCTATCGTTGAAGCTTAAATTAGGTTAATTATTGATTCAATTAATCATGTAGTTAACAATCTTATTGAAAATATGCTTTTAAGAATTACGGGAATCGTAACACTACTAAAGCTGGTTCATATTGTTTCTTAGAAGAATAGAACAGTATTCACGATAAAACATTTGTTGAGTCCCGTTTAGGGAAAGAATTTTCCCTGCAATGATAGCAGATTGAAAATTCGTAAAAATAACGGTGAGACAAATTTGAAGCTTCTGTAAAAATGTGTGAAAATACTCGACGCAAGTGCATATACTTTTAAACTGAAGTATTAAAATATTTCAAGTGAATATTGGCTAAAAGATATGAAATAACAATAAAAATCGGCTAAATGGTGTACAAAAAATGAAGACATTTATGCGAGTTATCACGATCTTCGTAAAAAATTATCAAGTATTGAAAATTCCTAGATATGTAGTGCCAAGTACATGTAGTTTTTTATTTATAATTTGTCAAAGTTCATTCATATCATTTAAGGAGTTCCGTCATGGCAGTCTAGTGAGTGAGTCGTCGCGCTCATAGCTCCGCTTGGAATTTTTCGCATCGTTCTAGTGTGTATCGCGTTGTTTGTTTAATTTGTACCATTTTGTCTTTATACGCTCATAAACACTTCAGCCTAATAAGTTTGGTTGCATCGGGTCATTTATCAAAGAGTCGAATGGTTTTTAATCAGCAGTGTCCCCTAACCTCATTATTAAACGGTTACGGGACGGGGTAGCAGCGAACATGTCAATATACATATCGTCACAAAGCGTCCTGGACCCACGACGATATTATATGTATCATCGTGTTTGGCGTTCATCAACTAATTTGTTCGATACTGAAGGCTCTTGCCGTCTCTACCGCCGCTCTCCGCTGTATCAGGATTGGGTCGGCTGCGATCCAGAAAAATCCGCGTCCTCTGATTGTGACTCTCAATTCAAGGGCCGATGCTCTCCACGTTCTCAAAAACCATTCGAAAATTAAGCTAGGTTCCCGCTTGATCCCAGTGAAATGTGACGAAACACCTTTGCAGCGTGAGAACCTGGCAATAGGTAGAGCCGAACTTAATGAACGAAGGAAGAATGGCGACGACTATTATACCATAAAGTTTAGGCGAGGTCTACCGTTAGTGATAAAAAGGGAGATCCTCACGGATAAATACTATTAGAGTTCATCGGAATCATTTTTGCGGCTTATGATGAAGATGTTCGTTATTCTCAGTTGGTGTTGGTTACTATAGAATACTTTGTGTACATGATAGGTGGAACGATTGTTTAGTTTGCTTTTCAAATTCAGCTTTTCTTTTGGTGCTTTGTTTCAATTATTCGAAAGGGTGTCGGCCGTTTTGTAAGCGAGACCGGCCGTTAATATTTAAGTGCACTTACAATTGTTATTGAGAATTGTGAGGCGCCGTTAAATTTTTTTACAATAAATAAAAATTAACATAATTTTTTACATCATACATCTTATGTATTACTGATACATTTGTACAATTTATAAGCGATCGATCTCTCCCATATTGTTCATTGGGCGATGGGTTTTCCTATCGTCCTTGTAATTCGACCCAGCCCGTTATTAAATAAATAAATAAATATCAAAACATAAACATAAATATCAAACTCATAATATTTCATGAGTTTTATTGTAAAAGTAAATAAAATAACTATAATAGAATATTATGGATAACGTGGGATAAACTAAACAAACAATCGGGCTATTGCTCCGAAGCAGATCCGATTTTTTATCGACTAAACTCTCGTAAGCGGGAAAGAACCCGATTCGCTTCATCGTTCCCGAACAATGTCCTTTAATTCCTCCACCTACGTGTCGAGCAAAATCTCATAAATCGCCAAAAATTCCCACCGCAGTCGCATGCTCCATTGAGCGCCAGTTATAGTTGCGACCCGCTGCTTGCGAGATGCCCCGGTCCGCGAAGGGTGTAAATTACAGACTTATACTCGCAGACAGTCTGCGGATAAATAAAAATATTTATACCGCGACTGCGTGCATACGGATACTAAATTAAACTTGTTTTGCTTGTCGTGTAGCGGTGGCACGCAGAATCGCAGCCCTCCCCTTGGACTCTGGTATTTGCGATAACTGCATACATGCTGCCATGCTACTTTTTACCAGGTGCTAGGTGATTCGCCGTTAGTTAAAGTCACTTTTACAATTTACGCACCATCAATCGCTTATCTCTGTTAATATATTATCGAGATTTAAGAATGCTATTGGTGTGTCTGAAATATAATTAATTTAAATTTTATATTAATAACAATTAACATATTTTTTCTATATTTCCCTTTTAAATTGACGGTGTAACTGGTTTATGGAGTGATATCGCTTATAGAAAATCAATTTTTCTTTTATTATTGTTTTACGTTAATTTAGAATTTATATTGTTAAGAGGCTCGGAAGAGCACTATACCAAGTCCTTTTTGCCAATTTAGGGAGACTGCGGTCTATCATAACTCGAACCCATGCTCAGGCTAAGGTACAGAAGACGATTTTTTTATTGTAATAACATGATGCAATTCTAATTTTAGCTATTCTAGAGCTATAGCGCAGTAAACAGTTTTTTTTGAGAGTTTTGCTTGTCAGTAGTAAATAAAATAATGCGTACGATATGAATTTCTTTTAATAAATATAATAATTGATTAACTCCCGTATATTCCAACTAGCTGGTTGTGGTAGCTCGCGTGCGCCGCGCACTCGCAATGGTTTCGTAAAATAGTTTTGACTTTATCTTCGAATCGAGTTTGGAAATTATTTTTGTTATCATTCATTTTCGTAATAATAGAAGTGAGTAATGAAATTATTGTCACGTACTACACTAAAATATATATCTTGGATAACCGACAGCGGTGGATGCGCGGTTGGCGCACGGCTCAGGTGGTCCCGCAAGTCAAGCAGATTCATTCACCGCCAGAACTTGGATGGGTGACCGCTTAGTTGTCTGCAAGCTAGCGCATCGACCGTTGAGCGAGCGGCGCTTTCTTTCTGAGACTTTGATGTTTCTGCACTTTACCCAAGTTTCAAAACATCGAAGGATCAATAGTATATGGCCGTCTGTACCGGAACGGGTTTTTGGTAGGTACCCCGCGTCCACGGCAAATGCGGTACAGTGTAGCTAAGTCGGCTACGGACGCACTGGAAGTTAGGTAGCTTAGCTGTGTGCGTGTAAGAAGTGCAAGGGGGAATATCGGGATGGGGTTCCGTAAAAACTTAGAAGGATATACGGTGGAAATAGAACAACAAAATAAAAAAAATTATATATATCTTCAGTAAACAGTAAAGCACAAAGCACGTTTTTATTACTGTGAAAAATCTTATGCAAAGAACATATAAAAATTGGTTTCCGGGAAAAAAAAGAAAATATAATTACAAAGTTATGTTTGAGATTTATTAAATTTCGGAACATTCCTATTCCCTGTCGTGATGGGCGACCGCAATTTTGCAGTAATTCAACCGATAAAAAAACCGGACGAAAACGTCTGAAAAATAACTGCCAAAAACCGCAAAACGACCGAACGCAATGCTGCAAAGCGTGCGCCGTATGCGTTATTTTCACGACGTCTTTGAAGGGTTGTGGTCGTTTTACATATTGCAACCGCAAAATTACCGCTAATATAAGGATTCGAAAAAAGTTCCAGAGTTGGATTTTTCTTATTATGACTGCAAGCTTACAGTTGATAAACCAGTATAAGGAGCGTTCTGGTACAGTTGTTTTATTCGTTACAACCATAAAAGTATCGACAACAGAAGCGTCTGATAATTGTTTTACTTATAACAACCGCAAAACAACCGGTCATTAAGCCGCTCGAGGAGCGTTCCGGTTGTAATACTCATGATGTTGCGGTTATAATGGGTGCAACCACTGGAAAATTCTTAGAACGGTTGTATAACCGGTTATTTTGCGGTTGTAATAAGTAGTATAACCACACCAGACCGCTCCTCGAATGCTTAAAATATAGTATATTTCTGGACAACAGTTCGCCGCAAACCGACACTAAATCTGGTAAATTAGCGGTTATTTTTTCGCCGATCTCAACCGGTTGTTTTTTTGGTCAATTCACAGTCGCCCGTTTCGACAGGGTTCGGTCAGAATTGTGGACTTTTTCTTGTGCACGTTACTTATTGTTTCGCTGAAACATGAAATGTTTTCTATCTTTTAGAATTTCTAAGGAAAGAACTTGCTAACTACAGACGATAGCAAGACTTGGATTATTTTGGGTAAAAATCTGTTTTGTCTTCGCGAAAATATTCTTCTATACGAATGCCAAAAATGGTATGGTAACTGTCTCATAGAAAGAGGGACGTATATGATCTATGCTAGGGCCAATAAATAAGGAAGCGATGTTCAAATTTATTCTTTTTTTCTACGTCATTTACTCGTAACGTTCGACTTCAATTACTTGTAACAGTATTCTTTGTCTCTTACACACATTTTGACCCGTTTCGATAGCCTAATATTTTGCGGGGTTACATTACATGTAACTTCCATGTTATATTTCCGTAATAAAATGTGTTCACTGGAATAACTCAATTAAACGATACATTTTGCTGATACTTAGAGATACACCCAGAAAACAAAAATTTGACCAAATTTTGATTGCCAAGGGTCCCTAATTATCAGATCTGGGAAGGTGTGAATTTATCCCCTCGCAACACTTTTTTGTTTCTTCTTATTGACATCGCGAGTCACTTAGATATCATCATTTACATCAGAGTAATGCGTTTGACATAGAAAAATCGAGTGGTGTACAATTTTTTTTCGTTGTTTTTCAAAGAACTTTGCCTCAATTTGATATTACTCTAAAAAATGTATATCGCCGCTGAAAATAAAGAAATCCACTTGGCTGAGGGTGGATATTAAAGGTATGGAACTATGTTATTCTTGCAAAAATGTTCACGCTTCCAGATTCAATACTTGAAGTACACCGACCAAACAAAAAATGTTCAAAATTCAATTGCGATCATGCAAAAATATCATTGTGGAGTTTCCCATTTGCTGATGGGCAATTTGAGTACACTGCAAATTTCAATATTTTCGGTTCACATAAACCAAAGTTACGACACCGTACGGAGTGAATGTGAAAATTTACTTTAAAAAAGCTGTTTTTTAAAGGTAATCATCTGCGCAGAGGTTTTGAAATACTTCAATAGGTCTTGTACATACTTCGGATCTGAAAATATTGCGTCGATATTTACAATAAAGTTCATTTCAACTACATCGATATTTGCAGTCGAAAGATACTCAGTGGTACGGACGTCCGTTCGATTAAAAAATGTTCTAAGCCCTTCGCAGTTGACAAAAAAAAATGATTGCGTAGCTCCAGTTTTTTGGCTTCGACATGCATAATTTACTATATATGAAATGCAAACTAATTATATAAATATTGTAACAAAAATAATCTAGGACGCAAAAGATTGCCCGAAGGCTCCTGTGACACAGTAAAATAATATTCGATTTCATATTATAAGAAGCCGCATTTTAAATATCGTAGTTTCGCCGACCGTCCCCTTCCCCCTTCCCTTCCCGCTGTAAGCGAGTGACGTCGAGCGAGCGCTACGGAGCAGACGAGGCCCCTTCCGGGGTGGTCAATCCGAGGAGATATTCCGTCAGCCTGGAAGAACGTTTGTACAAAAGGTTCCCATATCGTGCCTTTTGGCAACACCGAACATCACCCGGAGATCATCGAGACCGTTCCGAGTTATTCGCCACCGTGGAGTGCTTTGATCGGTCTTCTCCTCTCGATAAAAACGACGGGGAGTACGATAGGCCGATCTCCAATCGAAACGAATGAAGCACCTCTATCGGAACGGTGGCGATCGGAGAAGCAGGGTACGACGTCAACATCGAGGAGCGACGAAGACGGAGAAACAACACAGTAGCTGCACGCTCTGACCCATGCTCCAGGCCTAATCACGTGTTCCCATGAATTTACGTGACGGGAGGAGAGGAACCGACGTGCGAGACCGAGCTCGTCACTTCGGGGTAATCCTCCATAGAGACAGCGTATAGAATTCTTTTTGCCCTCCCTTATAGAAATTAGTCATTATTGTGAATCGAAAGAACAGTGTGTCCCTTGAAGATTATCAAGAATACCCCAGCTCGTTACAGTCAAAGAGAAACGGAGATTTCGTTAGAATAAGAGAAGTATATAAGCCACGTGCGCTACGAGACGCGTTGTTCCGTATCATCTGCTGTCTGTATCGAATCCGAGGTTCCCCGAAAAATATCTCCCTCCCGATAACGGATTTGCAAATTCTTATTCCCCAACTATTTTTGGAATCCTGGGCCCCGCCCCCCCCCCCCCCCCCCCGCCCCCCGCCGCCTCACGTAAATTTTTCATTCGTTTTTCATTGGTCCTGTTTATATTATATCGCGTCACGCGTCTCACAGCAGTGCCCCGCGATTTACCCGAAACACCCCGTTCGAACCCAAACGAGTTCTCCCGGAACAGAGGTAATAATTAAGAGCCGCAAGGTCTACAAGAACCCTTTCACTACCGTGAGATTATTGTTTTCGAGTCATACCCCCTTTGTGTTCTTTTGTTAAGAAAATAGGAATTCGACGACGTGGTGAAGGCGACTGGCGCCCATTAAAATCAAAACCAAATCACTATTTTTTTTCTGGCCAATACAATAAATATTTATTTCTTTTTGTTTTATTTTCCGATTCATTATTTTATTTCGAATTCCCTGCCCCTTTCCCGTCCCACCGCGTTGGAGATAAGTAAAACCATTACAATATACAGTAGAACCTCGTTTATCCGCGATAATTTGGATGATAGTACGTCGGATAAGCGACGTCTCGGATAATACGGATAACATACTCAATTCAAACTGGTACTACTATTATATATTTTTAAAAATGACACACCACCTATACGCTTATTATATCTATCGACTACCGTGTCCAACCAACAAGTGTCTGTCCTAGAGATGTAAAAATATCGTAAAATTGACGTCATTTTTTCGACAATTCTCGTGTTGCCAAATGACGGTCACAATTTTTGGCGGTCAATTTACAGTCATAAAAAACATGACCAGTCGTTTACAACTATGTAGGTGCAAATGGTATTTTTGTCGCTGCATATTTAATTATAATTACAAGGGTAACAATACAATGACGAATAGTCTAATAACATTATCAATAGATTTATTATCGTTTAATCACAAAAATATCTGCGTTAATAGATAATTGTATTTAAAAATTTACCTCACGCATTCAGTAATTTTTCTATTTTCTTTGATATTCTCTGTATCTTGCTTATACGTATTATATATTGTAGGAGATTTAGCAAAATAGGTATTATATACGTATTATATATTGTAGGAGATTTAGCAATTATACAGAAACGGTAGTTAGATTATTTTTCGAATTATTAGGAACTAAATAATTAACGATATCAGTCCCGATTCTTTCCTGATTCTGTCTTCGTCAGGCAACATAAATTGTGCGCAATATACACCAACATGCATAATAATTTCCAAAATAAGTCGATCTTATGCTCTAGTTACCAATGAATATATTAACAAGTTTTTAAGTGTTGAGCCTGTCGAGATGAGAAGGTTATGGATGCTAATGAAAACATATGATATTGTGACCGATGCGGTAATTTTATTAGCGGTCACGTACCGTTTTTAACGGTAAAATTACCCGTCACATTTTCGGCCCACATCGGCCCCATTACGGGCTCTGACCTAATCTCTTGGAAAGTCCACACGCGAGCGGTACTCCTCACGCAAAACAGCGGCGAGGCGGCAACGTCGGGCCTTGCTGGCCCTAAACTTCAAGCGGCATGCGCTCAATAATCGATGCCGGTGAAAACAAATTTCAAAACGGAAAATTCACAAATGTAAGAAAATTCTGGAAAAGTTGATGTGCCTTCCAGAAAATCAACGAATTCATTTAAAAAGAGAAAAAATGTTCACTGATTAGTGGTTTGTTAACGCAGGGTGGGTTCTGAGGCAGAATTAGAGAGATATAGAACACAAAAAGAAACTTTATTTAAACGGTACGTTGTCCCTCGCTCGAGACCATTTCTGTTATTATATTTCTTTGACATAAAACAAAAGATATTTTCTTCAAACATGCGAAATCGATATGAATAAAACACAATCTGTCATCGATGTCCGAGCGGTTGTATTTCATGGATCTCAACACTTTCCCTCGATGTGTGTTGTGTTATTATGAATCCGTTCCAATGCTCTGAATTGAAAGTAGATGTAGACAGCGTCGATGTTTTGGTCCAGGAAGGGCCTTGGTTAAAATATCCGCTGTTATATCTTCCGTACTGATGTGATCAACATGCACCAGACCATCTTCTATCGCCATTCTCACAAAATGATGGCGAATGTCGATGTGTTTCGTACGTGAATGAAATACTGGGTTTTGAGCAAGTTTTTGAGCTCCCATATTATCATTAAAAACTTTCACATCAGCCAGTTCATGAAGATCCAGTTCCGTGAGAAATTTCTTCAAGTAAATCGCCTCCTTGGTGGCTTCTGTGAGTGCCATGTACTCAGCTTCGGTGGATGATAACGCTACAGTCGGTTGTTTCTTGGATTCCCAGGATATCGGACCACCACTCAAAAGAAACACGTATCCCGTATATGAGCGTCGATCGATGGTACAGTTGCCCCAATCTGCGTCGACAAAACCACGGAGTGATTCAAATATCGCAGTACCCGTTTGGCTGCAGTCCAATGAGCGTTGCCGTAACAATTATTAAATTATCCAAGTAAGCTCACAGCATGAGAAATATCCGGCCTCGTCGATACAGCAAGGTACGAGAGCACACCCACGAGTTCTCGATGGTATATTCTTCTCTTTTGGATCGTTCGATTCCAGTTGTTTCTCTAATTTTGTTCCGTACTCGATGGGAATGATCACTGGATTCGAATCAGTCATACCGAATCGTTCGAGCAGATCTTGAATGTATCCTTTCTGGTGCATAGTTATTTTCGTTTTGTCTTGTGTGAATTCGATTCCGAGGCAGTGGTGAATTCTTCCAAGATCTTTGATTTCGAACTTCTTCGATATCTGTTCTTTTAGTCTCAATATTTCAACGTCACTTCGTGATGCAATGATTATGTCGTTTACGTAGACGGCTATCAAAGTCAGCATGTCGTCCTTGCGCGTAAAATAAACGCACGGATACAAATTTAGCTGTGTGAGGTTCATTTCGGTTAATACTTCGTTCAACTTGACGTTCCACTGTCGTCCAGCCTGTTTGAGTCCGTAGAATGCCTTTTTTAAGAGACAAACTACGTTTCCGGATCGTATCTTTCCAAGCATCTTCGTGGCTTTCTCTCCGATTTGATTCAATCCTCGTTCTTCTTGAATGATCGTCTTCAAACCTTCTTCGATTAAATCTGGTAGTTCCATATAGATTTCTTCTTCAACTGAGCCGTTTAGATATGCCGTCGTAATATCAATTTGGTGGACAATCATTTCGTATTGCACCGCTAGAGCCATTACGAGCCGAATGGAACTAATCCTGGTGACGGGGGCGAAAGTTTCGTTGAAATCTATGCCTGGTCGTTGTGTGTACCCCTTTGCCACGATTCGTGCTTTCCTCCTCTCGATTTGTCCATCAGGGTTGTATTTATTGCGAAGTACGACTCTACTCCCAATAACTTTCTTTTTATTGGGACGATCTACGATCTCCCAAGTATCCTTATTTAGGATTGATCTTAATTCCGATGCGATAGCTTTGTGCCAATCCTCGGCATCTTCTCCATAAATGGCTTCATCGATCGGTATTTCGGCGTTAAATCCACCTGCTGTTTCGGCATTGTTTGCAACATATAAGTGATAGTTCTTTCGTGGTCGTCCTCTGAGTCCGGTGAGTATTCTCCCAGGCCGCCCTCGACCTCGACGAACTACAGGTGCTTGATATTCTTCCCCAATTTGAGGATTTTCTTCTTCTGCGCTTTGGTATGAAGAAGATGATGATCCGAACGAATCGTCTTGATCCATGTCTCGATTCATGTCGGGTTCTTCGTTGTTCGGTGGGTCGTTTTCTTCTACATAACCAACCGATTTGAGTTCGATATCCACTTCTCGATTTGTGTTTTCTTTCTCCTTGCTTTCAGTCTCAATTATGAGATTGTTGTGTATCTCAGTTGGTTCGTTCTTACAGTTCTTCAAGAATTTAATGTCTCATGTGATTTCTATTTTTCGTTTATCTGGTAATCACACGCGATAAGCTTTGGATTGCTCAGAGTAACCGAGTAATATACACTTTCTCGATCGCGGATCAAATTTTCCCTTCGTAGGATCTCGGTCTAATGCGTACCCAACCGCGCCGAATTCTTGAAAATAGCTTACATCGGGAATTTTCCCTGTCCATCTTTCGTTGTGCGTTCTTCCGTCCAAACTGCTCGAAGGACAGCGATTCCGGATGTAATTCGCTGTTGCCATCGCTTCTGCCCAGAAGGATTGTGAAAGTTGTGAATTTATTAGAAGACACCTTGTCACATCTGTAAGGGTACGGTTCTTTCGTTCGGCTACTCCATTTTGCTCTGGATTATAGAGAACTGTGAGTCGTCTTACGATTCTTTTTTCCCGTAAGAATGAATCGAATTTGTTGTTTAAGTATTCTTTTCCGTTATCCGTTTGTAAATACTTAATTTTTCGTCCTGTTTGATTCTCTGCGCTAGCCTTGAACGCTTTGAAGGCTTCGAATACTTCATCTTTTGTTTTGATGAATCGCAGTTCGCACCATCGTGAAAAATCGTCGATGAAGGTCACGACGTATTTCGCTTTTCCATTCGATTCGGTACGCATAGGACCGCATACGTCGCTATGAATTATTTCTAATAATTCTGTTTCGCGGGTCGACTTCTTTGGGAAAGGATTTTTGGTTATTTTTCCTGAAAGACTTGCTTCACAATCTACGTTATCGGTGATCTTTCCGAGACTCAATCCTTCCACAGCTTGGTTTCGTTGCGATTTCTGCAGACTTCTCATATTCAGATGGCCCATGCGGCGGTGCCAAATTTCTGATAGATTTGTAGATTTCTCGTCGCTCGTTTTCGGTGCCATCGTAGCTCTACACTCGTATTCTTCGTCTTCTTGTAAATAATATAATTCACCAATTCGTTTGGCTAATAATGCCGTATTTCCGTCGATGTCATCGATCGTAGCACCGTCTTTCGGAAATGTAACATGATAACCACGATCGGTTATTTTTCCAACCGACAGTAAGTTTGTGCGTAAATCCGGTACGTGTAGAGCGTTGTTCAGACTTACATTCTTCTTTTCGTCTCTGACTGTAGTCGTAATTTTTACAGTTCCTTTTGCTTTTTCCTTCGTCGACGAATTACTAGCGAGGTTAAGTTTTCCGTCCATCACATTATGACAGGTCTCAAATTTCTCTTCATCTTTACAAAGATGTGTGGAACATCCACTATCGAGACACCATCGTTTCCTCGTATTTTCGTTTTCAGCACGGAATGCCGAATGTTCACTTGTTGATTCGGTTGAAATGTACACTGCTGTTCATGAATGCCTGGTTTCTCTGATTTTTTATCTTCCTGGATATCTTTCTCTATGTCTTCATAGGGTCGAAGATACTAAGGAAGATACATCCGGGAAGACATCCGGGAAGACATCTGGGGAGACATCCAGAAAGACATCCAGGAAGACGCAAGGAAATCCAGGCATTCATGAACAGCAGTGTACAACCATACGTCCTCGGCATTTTTCGCGACGTCCGTTCCCGTATTCGAGCCGTTTTGTTTCTTGCTGAACCAGCAAGAACTTGCTTTATGACCTACTTTTTGGCACACGTTGCATTTGAACGGAAATTTTTCTTTATCCATTGTTTTCGTTTCATTGTTTCTTTTTTTCGGCATTTGGAATTCTTTGTGAATTTCTTTACGAATAACGCATCAGGTACGGCTCCTCGCAAATTATTTTTTCTGGCTTCGTATTCTTCCATTATTTTGATCTTCAATGCTTCAGGGGATGGTAATTCGTCGCGCGACTCGATAGTGCATCGAAAGTTTTCAAAACTCGACGGTAAACTATAGAACAACATAATCATTAGTAAATCCGCATTTATTTCAACTTCCATTTGTCCGAGTTTGTCGACGGCATCGAAGAATTTTCGAATATGTTCTCGCATTTCGTTCCCGTCCTGCATCTTTTGGAGTGTCAATTGCTTCAATAGCGTTGCTTTACGAGCTGGCCTTCTCGATTGATAAATGTTTTCAAGTTTGACCCAAACTTCGCGAGAAGTTTCACAGCCTTTTATTTGCTTTAATTCTGACGGGTTGATCGATAGAATTATATCGGATTTCGCCTTGCGATCCTTTTCCGTCCATATTCGTTCTGTAGCGGCTGATTGTACGTTTCCTTCCGTAACTGCAGGTTTTACAGTTGTACCGCTCACGTATACCCACGCGTCATTTTTTATAAGTAATGCTTCCATCTGCATTTTCCAGGTATCGTAATTGTCTTTACTGAGGGTTACTAGTCGAATTGAATGTCCGCCGTTCATATTTATTTCGGTCGTATTCACTCGCACACAATTCTCAATATTTTACTTTATATTACTTTTTTTTAACTATTCTCTCTATTGTCTGGGCTCATAACCTATTTACACAGGGTGGGTTCTGAAGCAGAATTAGAGAGATATAGAACACGAAAAGAAACTTTTTATTTAAACGGTACGTTGTCCCTCGCTCGAGACCATTTCGGTTATTATATTTCTTTGACATAAAACAAAAGATATTTTCTTCAAACATGCGAAATCGATATGAATAAAACACAATCTCTCATCGATGTGCGAGCGGTTGTATTTCATGGATCTCAACATGGTTGAACATTTGTTTTTAGCAATTGTTAATAACGTTTTGACATTATTATTATGCGAAATTAATGTTCTTGACACGTTTAATACAGTTATTTTTTTTTATTCCATTAGGAAGTGTTCAAATTCTCAGTGAATATCACTTTCAGCTAGGAATATCTGTGTGATGCATTCTTAAAAGGTTCGATCGATTATCGCAAATTTAATGGGGATAATCGGGCGATCATACTCCATCTGTGTACAACTAAAAACTGTAAGAGCTCAAATGTTTTTTGAAGGCATTAAAAAACGTGTACAGAAAACACCTGAACACCCGCATGCACATATGCGCACATACACGCACGCACGGACACTCGCAGACACCCATGCGCTACACGAGCACACGCGTACACGCACGCATGCACACGGATTTCATGATTTTTCGATGTTTTGGCACATTCTGAACACGTTTTTATTGTAATCGTGAATTTTGTTTTCATAAAAACAAAGCATTCTCTATCGGGAAGCGATATATGCAGACCTTGTGAGATCACGAACATCGCGATGACTCCTAAAATAATACTGGGAGTAATTATCTTTTATAATAATAATAACAGACAATCGGCAATATTTCGACAGCAGAGATCTCTATTAACTTTCGTTCAGCACATGCATTTCTCGGCGATCGTCTGCGATTCAGAGAGCTTCACAATGTGACAAATTATAAAAACAAAACATGAGTACAGATATTTAGATCTTCCGATCCCATATTATATTCTTCTACACTCTATATGGCGATTCTTGATTTCTTTTCCTTGGTACTCTAACACTCCAATTTGATCTCATTCATCCGTCCATAAGCCAACTCACAGTCAATAGATTATCGCTTCTACCCATCATTTTTGAATCAAATACTCAACTTATATTTTATGGGTTGTACTTCCGCGATGGCTCTTTCATCTGTCTCGGGTCTCGCAGTCTCCGTTATTATCGGTCTCGTGGATGAAACTCCGGTGGATGCGGTATGGGGGAACGTCTAATACGAGGAACACCCTGCGAATTACCGTGGAGAACAATGTGTCTGTCACGACGTCCCCGGAACGAAAGAGAGCGAGAGCCAAACTACCTTTTCGCACCTGGCCCTCGCGTCTAGTGACGCATGCGCGTCGACGGTCGGCACGGTTACGCGTACAGCACATGCCGTCGATTATCGATTATCTATCGGACGGACATATTGTTAAACTCGTTTGTCGAAATTTTTTATATGAAAATAAATCTTACAACCTGTATAAATCTGTTTACCACAACTTGGTTCAGATAATTTAATTTCAATTTCTTTTTAAAGATTATTTCGATAAAGATCTTTTCTTTAGAGCAGATGAAAAAGTGATTGCCCGCAAGGGCAAAAAAACGGGAGTTATGCATTTCAATGCGATCCACCAGCTCGGTAACGTTTCGCAGTCGCCAGTCTCATGTATGGCCCGATCATCTATCGAGCTTTGGATGATGAGGCCGGCCCGATGCAGGCAGCTTATATTGGCCCGAAGATCATTCATCATGCTTGGCCGATGATTGGTCAGGTCTACCTCGAAGTGGAAATCGGGAGGCGCCTTCAAACGTACACCGTTCAAACGTACACCAGTTCACCGTAACACAACTGAATCTCACACTTCACGAAATGGCACACGGCATTTAAGCTTACACGACGAATTTGTAACAAATGATTTTCCAACATATTGCAAACCGTACACCGCAAATTTACAACACTTCAAAAAGCTTTCACATTTAAAATGAAACACATTCAGAATTTAACAACATTATTTTGTAACAATCACGAAATGTAACAACTTCAAAAGCTTACACGCGAAATTTATAACAGACATTGAATCTTACACCCGTGCGATCTTACACGGGTTAGCAGGGAAGGGGGCGGCTCGAGACTGCCGCTGATGAGAACCACTGCTATTATGCGGGTTAAATGGACTTCCCAGCAGGCAATGT
>JAPYZD010007456.1:0-11417 GCA_030522725.1 Ichneumoninae sp. B BG-2022a
AAAAATCTGAAAAAATTCATACGTATTCAGAAAAATAAACGAATCATTTTCATAAAAAAAAAGTTTTGTTGCTGGGTAATTTGTTAACCAATTAATTTTCTGATGAATTTGTTATTAACCTTTTGCAATTATTATTATGCAAAATTAATCTTCTCAGTACCTTTAGTATATATATTTTTTTCAGATTTTTACACCATCAAGAAGTACTTGCAATTTTCTCTTATTGTTGTCGAACTTATGCGAAGTCAGCGCGTAGCGAGACTCCCTTCTTAAAACGGAGCTCTTTCGTAGTGTTATTGAGCTTTGGGGTATTTGAAGACATTTTATAATCCTACCCGAAAGAGAAGAAAATCATGAGATGGCATTGTAGAGACAGTAATGGTAGCATCTTTCACTTCCGACAGACTTGCCTCTCCGTACCCAGGTGCGGTTTTAGGGCCGCACTGAGGTTGAGCCAACTAACCGAGTAGAAATTTTCGAGCGTTACATAGGGTCCTGATAAGGCCTTATCAGGCCCCTATCAGGGCCCGATGTAACGCTCGAAAATGTCTACTCGGGTATGACCGTCTGCGTTACAAAGTCGACCCGGCTCTGGTCGTCAATGTAGGCCCGATGACCAGTAAACATCGGGGTGATAACATCGGTCCAACGTTATCCCAACATTGGTTGCCGATGTCCAGCCAATGTTAAATAAAAAATATTATTAAGCAATAAAAAAAAATTATAGATCTGCGAGACTCCTAAATGCTTTTTTATCATTCTACAATTGCTTTTTTGTAATTTTTTTATCTTCAAACATTTAAATCATCAGAATTATTTTTCTGGTCGATAATCGAGACTCGAACCCGTGAGCCTGTTAATATCTAATATTAACTTACCAATTGCTTTAAATGATAAAGTTTCATTATTTGATTTTTTATTCACATTTTATTGAGTAATGTTAATTGAAGAGCAATAAAAGCAAATTTACAATCAACGAAAAAAAAGTCTTTGATTGTTAATATCTGTTTGTATTGAACATTGGCTGAAGACCGCTAGCGGGTACTAGGCCAAAGTCGTTCGACGTCGTGAGCGAATGTCCACACCTGATATCGCCGAACACGCATCATTACGACGATACACCAGCGCCTCTTACCGACTAACACCCAATCGTCGGTCATACTCCGAGCGTCCAATTGCACCTGGGTAGCCACTTTGTCAAATGGAAATCCTGGAGCCACCAGGTGCATCTTCAGTAATCCAAAGCCACAACGTGAATATTTTATGTCATCTTTCTCAGAACAAGATTTAACAAGATCAAAAGAAATTTTCAATTTCAGCTTACCACAAAATCCGGGGGATGTTCTCGGTCCCGAGCGGTTAGCTACACGGTCGAGGGAGTATTTTTGTCCGGTGAAAAAAAAGGCTGAAAAAGAAACAAGCTCGCTCGGCGGCTGGTGTTGCACAGCTGGCGAGTTTTGGCGTCGACCGCTCTCGAGACGAGCTCGGCGAACCGGAGCTATTGCTTTCCAGCTTTCGGCAGACGAGTTCTCGTCCCGATCTCGGAGAATTCACTCCGCCATGCTCCATGACGTATACGTCTATTGCCGGTGTGTATAGCCAAAGTATAAAGCGAAGGGAAGAGCGGAAAAAGAGTGGAGCAGAGCGCACTAAAAACGTCCCTACCGTCATAACGGGAAAACAAAGAATTTCGGACCGAATCGCGGAAGGGAAGAAAAAAAAAAATTGCCTCGGGGGAAATTTAGTTCGGAGGGGACGATGAGGGCCCCGTCCGTACTGCCGTCAGCGATATACACAGGTATATCGGGTAACGTTACCATTCGAAACGTTCGGGGAATGATACTCGACTGATTTCTCCAACGAGTGGATAAAGTCGGCCGACGGAACGAGAGGACAGAAAAATGACGAAAAAAAAAACAAAAAAATCGACAAAAAAATTCAAAGAGTTATCTCCGCGCGCCAAATTAGCAACGTACCGGAACGATCTCACTGGCTACGTTGGAGTATTATCGTTCGCCGAAGGAATTTGTGAAATTTCTACTGGAGATATTTCAGGCATTTAAGGATTTAAAAAAATTTAATTTAATGGCATCACACGTGCCGATGAAGTAATCACTATTGGAAATTTTTTATTAACATACGCACACCGCTCAAACTTTCGGGTTCATCGAACGATAAAACGCTGCAATTCAGACTTCAGTGATCCAGAAAGCTTTGCGATACGGAAAAGCCGATAAACTATACAAGTCCGTACATCGGATAAACCGCGCAATCTAAATTGAAAAATCCCACGAAACCCCACCTATATAAGGCTCGATCTTGTCGCCGAACAGTCGAGTATCTTTGGGCGAAACGGTACGGAAAAAGTGATCGGCGTGAGCCCGAAGGTTCGTCGTCGCCGGGCGACGAGGAGCTTCGGGAAAAATTCAGCTCGCGGGAAATTTGATGGCCGACAGACAGGGGGGAAGAGCGCATCAGCGTTTCAGTTCTGTGACGCGTAACGATGATGCGCTTTGTGTCGTGTGGAGTCGAAGCCCGGGCGGGATGTGGGGGGGGGGGGGGGGGGGCGGGAGCGCGGGGAGGCCCGCGGGGGCGGCGAACTAACCACCCGAGAAAATCCTCGAATAGTCGACCGGGCAAGTTTTGTGGTGTACCGAGCTCCCGAATGTTTTCGTCGAAAGATCGGAATATTCCGGGTGAACGGTAGGGTTGACTGGTTTAAAGCGTCTTCGGCGGTGCGACGAAGTTTTTCGTCCCCGGTATCTTCCACTTTCTTCCATGGAGCCTCCCATTGTGCGCTCTACAGTGCCTTCCGCTGTGGGATCTCCCGTTATCCCTTGCAGCCCTGTCCGCGTCTCAGCGGTGCGGCGCGAACCGGAAGAACGATGACGAGAGATGGAAAATTGAGAAAAATAGGAGGAGTAAAGAGGAAGTCTGCCCGGGCCGAGGAGAGGGTGGATTCAATCTAGCGGGGATTACGCGGAGAACCGTCTCGCCTTTCGCCACGACGTCGTGGGCGACTCGCAGCTAAACTACCGGGATAGGACGAGGTAGCCTGTAATAGCTTCGCCGGGGGAAAACGTGGCCGGGCAACGTGTGTCAAGCGACAAGAGGCTGCACGACCGATGGACTCGTCGGGCACCGCTCCTCCGGGCTTTCTCAACCCCCGCGCGCGGCCCGACTCATATCGCCCGAGAAAGGAGCCTATAAAGTTCTCTCTCGGTCGGGTCGCACTTCACGGTGTAAAAGTCTCGGCCGCCAAAGGAAAATCCACCGATATTATGGAAGTCCCTTCGAGCTCGGGCGATTACGTGCGCTCGTGAGGCGAAACGCTCATTTTTTTTCCCTAAAAGAACGCCGAGCACCTCGAGCTTTTTTTTACCTACGTACACACTTGAAGTTTACGATAAAACAAACTAATTAGCTGTCGATATATGATGACGTTTGGCGGCTCCGCCAGCAAATTACGGCCGCAAAACGTTCTTCGGATGCATTAATTTTTTCTTTTTAATTTAGATTAGATACATTTTACACTGAGAAAAGCTTACATAGTAAATAGTTCCCAGGGGGGACGTCTATATTTTACAGTTACGACAATGACCAAAAATTATAGTTGTAACTATGATTCTGGGAACTATTCGTTATAGTAGGAAATACCATCCTTTTTTCTCAGTGTAGATTCCTTATTTTCCATTTTTATGAAAATGATATTTTTTTAAAATAGCTTTTTCACGGCGCTAGAAAAAAATAGTATGTTGAGCATTAAAGAGTTGGTATTATGGACTATAAATAACGTTGGCAACCGAATTCGCAAAAACAATTGTTTAAAAAAAAGATAATGATGTTAGGAAATCCGGATTTAAAGGGTTATTGTCGCCCTGTAATTGGTTCCTGCCTTGAAAAAAATAGTATGTTGAGAATTAGAGGGTTGGTATTTCTGACTATAAATAACGTTGGCAACAGAATTCGCAAAAACAATTGTTTAAAAAAAAGATAATCATGTTAGGAAATCCGGATTTAAAGGGTTATTGTCGCCCTGTAAATGGGTTCCTGCCTTGGAAAAAATAGTATGTTGAGCATTAAAGAGTTGGTATTATGGACTATAAATAACGTTGGCACCAGAATTCGCAAAAACAATAGTTTAAAAATGAAAGATAATCATGTTAGGAAGTCCGGATTTAAAGGGTTATTGTCGCCCTGTAAATGGGTTCCTGCGTTGGAAAAAGTGGGCAAAGAAAAGCCAAGAAATAAATTCTGTAAAACTGGCTGGGGAAGACTGAAAGTCGGACGTTACTAATCGGGCGCTGGCTCCTATTTCTTGCGCGTAACGAGAGACCGCACAATTTCACTCGCCGTCTAACTCGCGCGAAATGACTTCTTTGCTTTTCCAATCTTTTCCATTCGAGAGTCTTCTTGCCCGGGAGAACGAACGCCATTATCCATCTTTGTTCTTCCGTCGTGGAGAGAAGTCTCCGTCGCGGTGGCTGTTTCGAGAGTAGAAAAATGAGTGGACCGGCCGGGCGACGCGGAGCTGCTGTTTTTTTGAGTGTTGAACTAAAGCTGCAGGGACGGAAAAGGAAGACCCGGGAGAATATCGTGTATAGCTGGTCACCGAGCGATTCTGCGTCTCGTCAAGCAAAACACGGTAAAAATGTGTGGGGAAATGTTGACGCTGGTGAGACTGGTGGAAGCGGGAAAAGTCGGCGGAAAGAACGAGAGTATAAGCTCTAATTGGAAAGTGGAACTGAGGTGGTACGTGGTATATGGGATACCGTGCAACAGTGCAAGAGGGGGCAGTGGGCGAGCTGGTTGTTCTTCGCTGGTATACTAGCTGGAAAAGCCGCGAGGAAAACTTTACCACTATACCCTTGTTCCTCCTATCCCCTCGTCATCCAGTCGGTCTGGCCTCTCCCGTTTCTTCACGGTCCGCTTTGTCTATATCCTCCGACAACGGAAAAAAAAAACACATACAAAAAAAAAAACAAAAAACTCCTTTCCGCTCTCTTTCCCTCCATCTCATCTTTCCCTCGTTTTCCATTTCTTATCTCGCCTCCACTTCCGGCCGACATTGTTGCCGACCCTCGCGCGCGTTTTTACCGAAGTCTCTTGTTGACGTTGGCGGTTGGACAAACTGAGCCTCTTAAGGAACGAGATTTTGCAATATACCCCACGGGGCCATAGTTCTTTTACATCGCCGACTGCGAATTTAACTGGTGCCACGAATAGCACTGTTTATTTTACATTGACCGACCCCGATGGCTCTTGATAATTATTGCATCGGGTGCCAAAAATATACATCGACCCTTTCCTTTGCGGCGGAGATCCGGTCGAGGTTCGGAAAATTATTGATCTATTTTTGCTCGGTTTAATTTTACTATGCTAAGGGTCATTGAGGCTACAAAACTGCGAATAGACGAACGACAGACAGTTTTTTGTAAAATTACTCAACACTCGTTTAAAAATGTAATGAAAAAATTGCACGGTATAGCAGGAATCTCTCTTTCCGGTAAAACAAGTGCGTCTTGATATCTCGGCAGGGTTGAACCGTGATTCATGTTCTCATCAGATTACCAAACGCGGCCACCCATAGCTTTGTTTTGGTTCTTTAATTGATTGCCGTTGTCGAACGCTGGCGAGGTACAAAAAAATATAGCATTGATTTTTCACGAGCGCCAATAACTCGTCAGAGATTGAGCTGTCAACGCTGTCGCATCCGCGCAGCATACGGAAGCGTCACCGAGTAACTCCAATTATACCTCGTTTCCGTGGGTGTTTTCGTTTAAAATTTATTTTTCGCTCTCACTCGTTATTTCCTTCCATTGTTTTATCTGCTCCACTGCCCCCTCCCCTTGTTAATTTTCTCTTACCAGCATATTTTTTCTGTACGCGGTAAATCTCAAAACTCCTCGTTTTTGAATCGACCCTGTGAGTTTGCCAGTGGAAAAAGAGGAATAAATAAAGAAAACAAGTTATTATATATAGGGTAAAGGTGGTGAATATGGCCCACCTCGATTAACACGTAAATCAATGATGTATGGACCGGGCCATCTTCCCCACTTTTACCCACTTTATAAATTATATTTATAGTTGCAAATACAACTATAAATATAATTATATATAAATATAATAAAATTCAGATAAATCTCAAAACTCCTCGTTTTTGAATCGACCCTTTGAGTTTGCCAGTGGAAAAAGAGGAATAAATAAATAAAACAAGTTATTATATGTAGTTGGAAGTACAACCATTGCCATGAGAATATAATATAACGAGAGAGCGTGGATAGACAAGCGCTTTCGGGCATGAAGGGAAAATCCGACGAGGAAAATGCAATATTCCAATTATACCGCGACTAGACTACCGAGAGAGAAGGAGCGTGCACGGTGACGTCGTTATCAGCCCGGGACGAGAAACCCTCTCGATCTCTTGTCCAACTACTCCACTGCTACCGGCATCCACTCTGTGCCTCTCTCTCTCGGTCGACGGTGCATGCCCTGAATTACTATGGATTTCTCGAAAATGCGCGTAGAAGCGTGACTCCTGAATTCCCGATGCAATCCATACGACATGCTCGGGCGAGAAATAGCGAGCCGAGCTCACTTGCCTCGTGTGTCTCTCAACGCCCACACCCGAATAATAATTTTGATTGGCGACGCGGGAGCCTTCCACTCGATGATTTAGACAGGCGCACGAACTCCAGCCCCGGGCTGCAAATTGATGGACGATTTGTCTGCCGGAATATGCTGATTGAGCTTTCACAATTAGCGTTCCTTTGAGATCTTCAAAACAAAAATAAAATATCTTGTGCTGCTTTTCGAGTGGAGGCGCAAAGTTACTTGTTTCCATCTCTAGGAAGAATTTATGAATTCGTACGAATCAAAAAAAGGTGCAAAGTAATTTTCGCATGACTTCTTCAATTCTTGCAAATTTTGCGTCTAGCTTTCTGTATGAGAATGTTCCGTCATCGATTTTTGGCTTTCTCACAGAGGAAGCTATGGGCAAAATTGTAATAAATCAGGAAACCATGTGCAGATTACTTTGCAGCCTTTTTATAACATAAAAATATTACTACGTCTTATAAAATTGAAGTGATCAAAAGTTACTGCGGAATTTATTGTAGGAAAGCGCTAACTGAAATTTTCGTAGTAATTAGTCGTTTTGAGGTCATGTATTATGTATTTTTCCTCACTGATGACGAATCTCTAAATTATTTTACTCGTAGAACGACATTGGATGCATAAACTTGTTTCGGTCATAACATACAAATTTTCCGAAAAATTCAAAAATTTCAAAACGTCATAAAATTTAGACGTTTCAATTTATTGTCGACAAATTTCATACCAAATATGGTACAGTGCTAGTCCATTCCCGTGTCAAGTTTCAATTCGATAGCTTCGTTTTTATTCAAATTAGACCATTTTTAGCACTTAAAAAAAGAAAACAAAATCCCATAAAAGCTAATCGCTTGGATAGATTGTGACCAAATTCAATTCCAAAGATCTTTGATCATAGTATTTTCTTTATGTGCAGTTTCAGCACGATAGCTTTTTTTTAGCTACCGTACCTTTTTTCAAAATCGCGTAAAATCTCGAACTTCCATCTTCATAAAAATTGCACCGAAAAAGAGACATGAACACTCTACTAGTGTGTCAAATTTCAACTCGCAATCTCCAGCTGTTTCCGAGTTACAATCATTTTAAACGATGTAAGCTCTCACATACACATACGTACACACACACACACATACATGCGGATGGCATCTAAAAATCGCATTTCGCGGCCTTTTAGATTATTGTAAGTACGGTAATATTAAAATCTCGATTTTTCAACATAAAAATAGCGTCCTCTACGAGGAATCAAAAACACCGAACCGAATTAAATTTCGACGCCCGATCTGTGTTATTTATTAACACGGGTTAATAAATCACATAAAGAATAAAACCTTGATTTTCGTCTTGCTCCAACCTTTGAAATTTCTGAATTTCGAGATATTGCGGTATCCCGATAAGCTTCCACTCCCGGTGACACGACGATGCATGAGTTATTGGATATTCCCTCGTTTCATCAAACGAAAGAAATACGAATGTAAGCGATACGCGAAGAGTCGCCATTCATAGATAGATGTGTACGGAGCAATGCGACAGAGCTCCGAGGAAGTGACTCGGTTATGCCCGAGCGTGTACGGTTGGCTCTCACGCTATTACACACACACACACACATACCGAGGGGTTCGTTCGGTAAAAGCATAAAACATATTCCGGCGATAAATCTCAGCGATTCTCGGGACTGCACAGGCTGATTTCGCAGGTTGGGCGTGGGAGTGAGTCTCGGGTACAGTATAGATTGGCGCGACCGTACAGCGTCTCATACATATTAAAATTTTCGGCTTCCCGCTGTCCGAGCCGCTCCGAGCAAGGCGGCTCCCGCGTTTAAGCTCCCGTTACATCCTTGGCACGTGCCCGACGGGGGAGAGGAAGAGAGGCGGAGATAGGAGGGCTCGTGCACAGGGTCGGAAAGGACGACGGGGCAGTATTATAGAGGGTCGAAAAGCGATTCTTGACTGAGACGAACGAGACTCTCCGAGCTTTTACTTCCTTCGCAGGCTTTGAATTTATTTTTTTGTTGTTTCATTTTTTTTTTCATCACGAACGACTACCGAGAGTAAATCATCCGTTTGTACTAATATCTTCCGTATCCTCTGGCTGTTGCAGGTGTCTCCGCTCCGACGGGGAAGAAAACGCGCAGCTGCTGGAGGACCGATAAAATTATCGGACAGGGAAAAGCGCGGGGTGCAACGAAGATTTATAACGGCGTTGCGCAACCGTGAAGTGTCGTTCGTGAATAGACGAAAGGAATCTTCGGTGTGGAGATTGCGAGAGGATCGTGCGAAGCGAAAGGATCGAGTCGACCCAATGATCGATGAAGAGGACTCGTTTGCCTCGGGGGGGTTAAAAATTTAACGTGGTTCGATTAGCGGGAAGTCGAGTGACGGGAGAGGATAAAGCGACGCCGGGGGTGCGACGCGAGGGGCGGATGATATAATTAAGGGAGCACCTCGTACGGAGATCGAGGGAAGCTGCCAGAGCTCGCTGGAGGCGGAATCGAGCGAGCGGCAAAGCTTCGGGCGCTCCGGATGTCGACGGTAAAGCGACAGTAACCATCGAAGATGCTGGTGGACGAGTGCGGGGGCGGGGGGGTTGGATGGGGACCAAGCGTGCGTGGGGGTTGGTCGACACCCGGAGGATGCAGAAATTCGGCTATGAGTTTCAGCGGCAGCGTACCGTCGCTGCACCCTACCGGATCCATGAGGTCACTTCGGTCTCATCACTCCATGGTAACGATATAAAAATAAAGTTTTGTCATCGATATTCATGGAAATGCGCATAAAATAATTAAATTAAGGGTTGAGACCAAATTTCATCAAAATAATCGTCATCGGTGCCGTGCGAAATCGCAGTTTTTTTTTCATCGGAGGAAACATGAAATTGATAAACTGGGAACGGGAATCGTGGGCGGAGATGAATTCGGAGAGCGTGCATAAAATAATCTTTGTTCACGGGACTTCGTGGTGGAATTAAGCTATATCTCCAGAACGGTAACGACATAAAAATAAAGCTTTGTCATCGATATTCATGGAAATGCGCATAAAATAATTAAATTAAGGGTTAAGACCAAACTTCATCAAAATAATCGTCATCGGTGCCGTGCGAAATCGCAGTTTTTTTTCATCCGAGGAAACATGAAATTGATAAACTGGGAGCGGGAATCGTGGGCGGAGATGAATTCGGAGAGCGTGGATAAAATAATCTTTGTTCACGGGACTTCGTGGTGGAATTAAGCTATATCTTCAGAACGGTAACGACATAAAAATAAAGCCTTGTCATCGATATTCATGGAAATACGCATAAAATAATTAAATTAAGGGTTGAGACCAAACTTCATCAAAATAATCGTCATCGGTGCCGTGCGGAATCGCAGTTTTTTTTTCATCCGAGGAAACATGAAATTGATAAACTGGGAGCGGGAATTGTGGGCGGAGAAAAATTCGGAGAGCGTGGTTAAATAATCTTTGTTCACTGGAGTTCGTGGTGGAATTAAGCTATATCTCCAGAACGGTAACGATATAAAAATAAAGCCTTGTCATCGATATTCATGAAAATGCGCATGAAATAATTAAATTAAGGGTTGAGACCAAATTTCATCAAAATAATCGTCATCGGTGCCGTGCGGAATTGCAGTTTTTTTGTCATCGGAGGAAACATGAAATTGATAAACTGGGAGCGGGAATCGTGGGCGGAGAAAAATTCGGAGGTCGTGGATAAAATAATCTTTGATCACGGGACTTCGTGGTGGAATTAAGCTAAATATGCAGAAATAAACTATTGTTCGGGAGAACGTAAAAATTTATTTTTACCGGAAGAGCGCAAAATATGAGAGCGAAGCTTCGAGGGATAAAATATTATTTTTTTTTACTTGCGGTACCAACGCTACTTTGAATCCAAAGAGACCCGGTCGGTATAATATTTCAAGGCGTACTTCGTCGTATGTATTAAGCTATGAGCCCCGAAGAGTATAACACCCTCGCGAGAGTTAACGTATGCAGTATAAGGACGCGACGGTAACGTAACGCCCGTGCAAGGGAGGCTTTACGATCCTCGGAGCTTCCTCTCGTTTTCTTTACAGCCTAGAGGGGTATCCCGTATATTATACGGTACATATAAAACCGCGCTATTCGCCACGCTTCTCTTCGGGCAGAAAATTATTTCATTCCCTTATCTCACCTCTCACGACTCATCGAGAGCTTGCACCCTTTCTGTGCGTATCTTATAGGAATATAGAGGAGTTCAAGCTCCTTTTACCGGTGCTTCGTCTTTTATTATCTCTCAATCTTTTTGTTCTCATTTGCGTGCTTCAGTCGCATACCTATTCAAGATATTGTATGAAACGTTCAATTTTCAGTTGAGATATTAAAGTTTTCTCTATAAGGAACTGTACAATTTTTTTTCCTTTTTGATAAGAAATAATTATTTGCAATCAAGATATTGTACGACACGTTCAATTTTCAGTTCAGATATTAAAATTTTCCCTATAACGAGTTGTTCCATTTTTTTCTGTTTTTGATGAGAAATAGTTATTTGTATGGCATGGGCGTAGAAAGGGCGCTCTTGACAAATGTGAAAATCCCCTTCACTAAAATTCATTCACGTGAGTCAGGACTCTCTTTTCGAGGCCAATGCCATCCACATAATTTTTCCCAAAAAATTCAGGAAAATCAAGCTTTTTGTTTTTGGAAAGTGTGCGTAGGAAGGCACTTTCCCGCACACTGTTAAAAAAAATTGTAAATTTAATGTACCGATATTGGAAGCTTTTATGCATAAACCAGTATATTAAATTTAATGCACAAATATTATGTAAAATT
>JAPYZD010007458.1:0-20813 GCA_030522725.1 Ichneumoninae sp. B BG-2022a
AAAATTGTTCATCAAAATATGTGGTAACTCAACTTTTTTTTAATGAAAATGATTCGTTCACTTTTCGGAATACGTATGAATTTTTTCAGATTTTTATCTCTATTTTGACTTTTGCACATTTTTCCACGTAAAAAATAATAGTTAATATTTTTGCAAATATATTGCAATTAATGTTTCCCCAGGTCAAGGTCATATGCTCTAATACAAATAACCATCCACTATAATCAATAGCTGACTAAAAGTTTCTATAAACGACTTTAAAAATACACCACTCCTTTAACTAGTCCGAAGCGCTCCAAGCTCCTTAAAATATCGGTACAGCGTCGCTAAAGGAGCAGCTATCGACACAGTCGCTCAGGGCATCTCGAATTAAATATTATTTTCAATAATAATAATAATGATAAAAAAAGATTGCCGCCGATGCCTTCCTTTTAGTATTTAATTCAGCAAAAAGCTATTTCGCATTCCTATTTTTTTAAATTTATTTTTACTTTCGTTTTCTTAGCGGAGCGCCCCCCCCCCCCCCTCCCACCCCCACCTTGGACGCGGGCAACGTAAAGAGAGAGACACCGTAGCGCGAAGAACTCGGAGAGAATTTCACCGCTCCTGAGATCCTGATACCCCGGGCGACGTTCGATCGACTTCGTTCAGTTTCGGGCATATTCGAGGCAGCGCGCCTACCGCAACGGTATTACCGATTTCACGCGCACGTACCCGCGCACACGCTATATCTACAGGCTTACGTGTACCGGTGTCACTGTACAACTCTCCGGCACTCTATGCGGCGCACTGCGGAAGCGACGATATATTTTTTTTATTTTAGTTTCTTTTTTTTTCTCTCATTTTATGGCAATTAATTCGAAACGGTAATAAATCGACGGCAAAAAAAATCTACTCGGCTCTCGAGCGTAAATGTAAGTCCATTCGATTACGCCGTTTATTGATTTCCGTTTCGATTGAAAACAATGCCTTCCATCGGAAATTAAAAGCGGACCTTCGAATGTTTGAAGCTTGACCGTTACTTTTGCTTTGTTTCTTTTTCCCGTTGAAACTGATTTTTCTTGTCTCGATGCAATCAATTTCGAACGCGCACGAACGTTATTTCTCTTTTTTGTTGATTTTTCTTTCTTTCGTTTTTTTTTTGCGTTACATTGAAAATGGTTTTTTTTTGATGCAAGCAATTTTAAACGCTCGCGAACGACGTGGCGAACTCGTTACCGAACCGCGAGACCATTCGATTACACTGTTCATTGATTTCTTTTTATTTAATTAAAAATGGCGGCGAAGCGCTTTCCGTCGGAAATTAAAAAGGGATCTTCGAATATATTTAATTTGCAGCTTGAACTGTTCATTTTTTTTAATAAAATTTTTTAATTTCTTGTAATATTTATTATTGTTTTTTTGTAATATCTCGTGAGCAAGCTTAATTGTTTTCGATGGTTAAAACTGTGACGATAGAGCAGCGACGAAGTGCGGAAGAATTTTCGCCTCGCGTTATCGTACGAGCTTAAATAACGCTCCTCGCGCTGTTGTACGTTTGCAAACACGTGACGACGATAACTATCGTAACACGTCGACGACATCATGCAATAAAATTGTTCGTTTCTCCTACCGGATCCTCGCGGCTCGCTTTCGAGCCGCTCTGAAGTTCGGTGTCGTACGCAAGCAGCGTCGACGCATTATCGCGTTTTATTTGCATATCTATGCAAAAAATGGAAAAGAAAGAAGGAAAAAAAATAAGGAATTTAGACGATCGTGTTTCCGCGGCGATAATAAACTGTCGACGATCAACCGAGGAGACGAAATACGCACACGACGAATATGCGCGAACGATTATCCTCGACGATTAATTTTGAATACGATATTTAAATAAAAATTACCCGAACCAACGGGATGGCGAAATTTCTTATCCTTTAAACGAAAAGATTATAAAACAGTCGAGAGTCGAGAGCACGCCGACATCGTTGCGATTTCACGTCGAATTAAAAACACCTGGGGAGCCGAAATTCTCGAAGCGATATCGTCATCGATGCTTCGCCAGATTATGCCTCGGTGCAATCTCGGGATTCCCCTCTGGAGGAGTGGAAAGACGAAGTAAAATAAATAAAATAAATAAAATAATGGACTTAGGTCGATAGCTAAGTGGGCAATACATATATACATATATGTTCTCACGTCAATCTACGTTATATCATGCTATGTTCGAAAAATTGTACCCTTTGGCGCATTGTCAATAAATCCACCATTACTGCTCCTAAATAAAATAAATAAGATTGAACGGCCGAGGCTGGGAATCGTCGTACAGTTTTTTTTCGCCGGAAGCCGACGCACCGGTGCTGCCGGAAACCGACGGAAAAAGTTCTGCTATTGCGGAGATGTAGTAAGAAATACTCCGGGATGTCGTATTCTCTAGCGCGTATTATATTACACTCGAATAAAAAACAACACACCGGTGCTCTGAGGCTCGAAGATAGCGAAGAAGAGTCCCGAGTGAGCTCGAACCTCGCGTTATCGCAATTGTTTTTTTTTCACTCTTTTTTTTTTACTTTAATCGTTATTGGATCGAGGTGCAGTCACGAGTCTGTGACGTCACGGAGGAAAACGGTACTAAGAAACTCAGTTGATGTGTAGACTAATTTAAGTAATTTTTTCCGACGGCCCGAAGACAAACCGGAAGTGGAAATTAAAATAAATCACAAAAAATGAAAATAACGCATTGGTCGTAAATCGTCGGAATGAAAAATAATTTTACTGTTTCGTGCACCGTAAGCAGTCTGTAAATTCTAAATCCACGAACCACGTGACAGCCAAGTTCGCTTATTTCAATCTTTCGATTCCACGTCCCAACCGGAAGTGGCGAACTTTGATAAAGAATAAAATAAAATTGCAAAAAGATTTTGTAAAAAAGCTCAACTATCTTTTTCGATTAAAGTTTCCTCACTGACTAATTCTCCGACGAGTCGGTTCGGTACTGCCAATATTTCCAAGCGCCTCGAGACGAACCGGAAGTAGGGAATAATAATTTCTTTTTAATTGGTAGGGTGAAAACTGTCGGTGCGAAAAGTAATTTATCATTTTCACGCACTGTATGCACTTAAAAAAATTCTGATCGACGGACAACGTAACTACCAGGCTCACTTATTCCACCTCTTGTTTTCCCGTTCCAACCGGAAGCGTAGAAATCGATTAAATTTTTTTTTCTTTTTCGAACTGAAAAATAAATACGAAAAAATTTTTTTACTGTTTGCTCGATCGAAGCTCCCTGACTAATTCCCCGACGAGTTGATTCGCTAGTGTCAATATTTCCAAGCGGGTCGGGACAAACCGGAAGTACGGAGTAATAATTTTTTGAAAATTATAATGAAAACTATCGGTGCAAAAAATCCTTCAACATTTTCACGCACTGAATGCACATTAAAAAATTCTGATCGACGATCCACATAGCTACGAGGCTCACTTATTCCACCTCTTGATTTTCGGTCCCGACCGAAAGCGTTAAAAATAAATTTTATTATTTGTTATCTATCAATCTCACTCAATCAAAACTCGCTTGCACAGCGAGTTAATTAAAAATGTCCACTATCTTGCTCGATAGAAGATCGCTCACTGACTAAACCCTGATTCACCGACTAAACCAATATTTCGACGCGCGTCGAGCCGAACCGGAAATAGGTGGCAAAATTTCCAAAAACAATTACCAAAATAATAAAAACCATCTAAAAAAAAATTATCCAACATTTTCACGCACTGTATGCACTTAAAAAAAAATCCCGATCGACGAACCACGTGACCACCAGTCTCACTTATTCCACCTCTCGACTTTTCCGCCCCAACCCGAAGCGCAAAAAAAAAGAAAAATAAATATTTAAATCCAACTATCTTACTGAATCGAAACCCGCTCGCGCAGTTAAAAGGCGAGACACGTCGATCCGCTCGAGTGCGACGCGCGCAATATTTTCGAGTTCCCGTTTTGCGATAATGTTGCAAATCGTAGCGAGCCCCGCGATTGGGATAACGTACGGCAATCGCGATAATGGGAGGGGTGAGAGGGGCGGGCGGGGGTAGGGGAGGGGGGGGAACGGTGCACGTGTCGGGCGTGTATGCGTGGTTACGACGGGGCTTCGCCGGTGCGGTGCCCGGCTCGCGAACCCACCGCAAACTAGCCGGGTTAGTAGCTCGAGAGCTGTGAGAAATAATAATTAGAGACAGGTAATCGAGCGAGCGAATGATAGAGCTTGAGTTGAGTTGGTCGTTAGGTGGGGGAGAGGGGGAGGGGAGCGTGTGGCGTGCACGGCACGCCGAGAAACGGCAGAGGACAGAAGGAAGTGGTAGAATGCGGCGGACTTCCCGTTCGTGCGGCACCCGACTCGCCTGCTAGCGAGGTATATCGAGAGTTTATTTTTCCCCCTCCCTCTATCTTGCAGTTACGAGATTTAAAAAAAAAACTTGATTTTTTTTTTGTGGAGCGTTTAGCGGATATTTCCATGGGAGAATAAATTTGAGAAGTGAATCCTGAAATGTAACGAGGTAAATCAAGCAGAACGGTTTTATCAGCTGTAGTTTTGCAGAGGTGAAACGAAAAGTGAAAGAGAGCGACGAGAGATGAAGTTTATCCCCCCCCCCCTCCGCTTTTTATCATGCAGCTATGAGATTTAAAAACAATTAACTTTTTTTTAAATGGGGGGTTAGCGGATATTTTTGTGGGAATGTAATTGAGGCGTGAACCGATGAGTAACGAGGCGAATAGAGTAAAACGGTTTTATCAACACTAGTTTTACCGAAGTGCAACGAAACGTAAGAGAGTGCAAGGGGAGAGAGAGTCGAGAAAAGAATAAGGCGGGAACCGTTACACGCTCGGTTTATGTTGTATATAAGGTAAACGTCCCAGTGGCCGGACGAAGCGCGCGTGCAGGAGAGTCGGAAATACGATCTTTTCGTGCGTCGGAAATACGATCTTTTCATTCGAAAACATATTTTTGAAAGAATTCAAAAATATGTTTTCGAATTATTGAAAATATTTTACCAATATTCAAAAATATTTGTAAAACATTCTGTAAAAATGTTGATAACATTTGTTTGTCCGGCTCTTGAATCTCACATTGACATGATTCAAAAATGTTTTTTTTTACATTTCAGCGAAATGTGAAACTACAAACGGTAACATGTATAGAAATTTTTTGGTGAAACAGGAAACCAAAATCTTTCCAAATAGTTATCATTACGTTTCAGCGATATTTCAGATGTGTTGAAAGATTATGTATCTTTCTTAAATATTTAAGAAACGTTTCGTTGGAACATTTGTACATAATATGAAAATCTTCATATATTTATTATTATCTTCATATATTCCAGAAATATTTCGTAAGATTTGAAAGATTGAAAATACGTCTAAAATGACTTCACAATATTTTGTCTTAGACGGGTATGTGTGCGGCCACTCGTACATTTACCTTATAAACGCAGAGGGCGTCAGAGCTGAGCAACCGGTAATGAGACGGACGGAAAAGAAGGAAGACACGAAAAGAGATTCGAGTAATACTACTGTGTTCCTGCGAGTCGGAGAGCGCGCAGTGTCGTTCAACGACGTTTACATATACATACATAAATATAAAGCCTCAGTAGCGTTAAATTCACGATAAAGGTGAAAACGTCGCGACGGCGGTGGGAGAAAAAAAGTCTCCGGCTCGGTGTGCTCTCCGCTCGACTGGGAAGTCGCTCGCGAGCGGCCCGCGAGAGATCCGCAAGAAAAAAAATACAAGAAAGAGAAAGATATAAACACAACAAGCGAATCTCGGGAGACACGCGAGTGGTTCTCAACTTAACAGAACATCGCTCAGCAATTCCAGACGATCGATCTCGGGGTATGGGTGTTTATTTTTATTTATTTTTTTACTTTTATGGAAGAAATTAATTTCAATTTTAATGTTTCGACGATTCGTCCTGACTGCCTCGAGACTGGGGGTTTTTATCCGTACTCTTCGTAGAGCGTTCTTTTATAGAACCCCCGAGAGACAGGGCGGATGAAATTGAAACAAATGGCGGCGAGGAACTCGCTCTAGTCGTCTCGAATCGATCCGACAAATCGAGGTTGAAGAACCGATGGATCGAACGTACATTACATCACATTTCTTATAATAGAATCCACGCCCCAGACGGAATTCTATTTCGTTATTATTATTATTATTATTATTATTATTATTATTATTATTATTATTATATTTGCAAGGGGTAGACGATACGACCCCGCACGGGAGAGATAAGGACACTGAGGAGCACAGCCGAGAAACCGCTGCGAGCCGAGTTTCGGTGGAAAGTTCTATCCGCCGAGCGGTGCGTCGCGCATGAAACGTGCGTGTTCGAGGGAACATGTGTAAAAAAAGAGAGAAGGCACAAAGCCGAGATGGCCTCGACTATCGTCGTACCGTTATTCGGCGAATGAGAAACAGACGACGAACGATGAACACGGGAGTTCAAGCTGAGAGAAACAAAAGGCTATTGTTGTGGCAGTGACAGAAATTTAGAAGAGAAACAAAAGAAGTAGCGACTGGGTCGAAAAAAAAGAAAGCCACATGTCTTTCGAGCGGAGCGAACAATCGGACGGTCGTTTGTGATGAAATCCGTAAAATATAGTATTCTGAAAGGGAAACGAACATTTTCGAAATGTATAAAATTATCGCTCGACGACTAGTTATGGTAATAGCAATTTTCAACGAATCCACGATCTTTCTATTTTTTTTTGGTAGTTTTAACAATTTTTTAATATAAGTGAAATATTCTCAATATTTCAAACAAAGATTTTTGGGAACTTTAAAAAATATTTCCGTACTATTTGAGTTATTATGTTTGAGAAACGTAAAGACAAAACATTTTTTACCGCGTAACCGCGGTGATTCGTGCGCGCGACTATAAGTAGGCACTATTATTTAGGAAGGGCACGCGAGCTAGCTTCGCAAACACCTCGTCACTCTCGTTTCTATCTGCACCAACATCGGCTCCGCCTCCCTCTTTTCTCTCCGCGACTCGGCAATACTCGCGCGCCTGTGACTGTCGTTACTCTATCACGGCCAACAAACACATCGGAAGGTAACAAGCTCGAACTCTATCGGTTCGAGCCACGCTGTTACGCCGAGTCCGGCACGAAGCTAGAATCGAATCGTTACTCGTCTAATTTCACGGTCGCGAGTGCAAGAGCTATTGCCGATGGAGAAAAACCCGATGAAGCTACCGTCCGACTCGATCCGCAACGCTATGGCCTATTCCGCGCATTCTCCTCACCTACATTCGCGTAGGCAGCCTCGGATACATTTATACGTTTTCAGAAGGCTCCAGTTATAAGCTACGATGGTTCGAGGATTTAAAAATTATGTACGATATATTTATTAAAGAGAGGCTATTCGAAAAATATTTCGAATACATTTTTCTCTGAAACAATTCTATACAATGAAAAAGGAATTGTGGAGCTCACTGCGTTGACCAAAATACACTTTTATGCCTGCTCAGAGTGACGTAAGTGGCGCTTTACAGCCAAGTATAAATACCCAGCGCATGCGGTCATCGGGCCAATGTCACTTTACGCACACTTCTCTTACTTTACGCACCCTTCGCGTACTTTACGCACGCTTCTCTTAGTTTACGCACGCTTCTCTTACTTTACGCACGGTTCTCTTACATTACGTACGCTTCTCTTACTTTACGCACGCTTCTCTTACTTTACGCACGCTTCTCTTACTTTACGCACCCTTCGCGTACTTTACGCACGCTTCTCTTAGTTTACGCACGCTTCTCTTACTTTACGCACGGTTCCCTTACATTACGTACGCTTCTCTTACTTTACGCACGCTTCTCTTACTTTACGCACGCTTCTGCTACTTTACGCACGCTTCTCTTACTTTACGCACGCTTCTGCTACTTTACGCACGCTTCTCCACGCTATACAGCGCCAAAATCAGCAGGGACGGGATAACATTTCTACTGCATGCGATACAGAAATTACTGTTACGAAACCGATTGGGAGAAAAACATGTTTGGAATATTTTGACGTTACGTTGATCTTCAGCCCCAGCTTAATGCAATCTCCGTCTTACTTTTCGACCGAGAGACGTTTGTCCGTCCAGTTTTCGAGACCCATCGCCTCGAAGTCGTGCTACACAACGTTGGATCGCATAGGCGTAGTTCGGCCCTTCCACCGACGCGATCGTCGGTGCGTCGCCATTGACCGTGTAGAAAAACTTTGCCGCATGAAAGTTTCACGGACGGGATTTAGGTATTCCGATCGATGATAGACGCATTTCAAACAAATAAATAAACTCGTCGACTACTTTTCGAGACACATTCACTGAAAGTTCAATAAAACTTGGTGTGTTCGCACGAGAACCGATCGCCGCTGTGTTTCTCGCTCACTGAGCGCGTCGCGCCCCGCGCGCCCCCTCGACGCCTCGCCGCCGCACTACGCAGGACATAGGCACAGAACTGACTGAAATCCACCGGCACGTGGTCACGTGACGCGCGATAGTTGCACGCAAAATAGTCGTCCGCTAGATCCGCTAGACCGAGCAGAGTTCCGCGGATCGTTGGTTCACCGAAAGGCTGCTTGCTCGCCCGCCGATATTACAATTACGCAATAATGATAATAACGTCGAATCGCGCGAGCGCGGGCGAAGCCTGGCTAAATCTCCGTTACAATGTTACTCGTGTCTTGGTTGCGTTACGGGATAATTTCGCCACGCCTAACCGGATTATCGTTATAGTTCCAGTATTATTAATTCCAGCGTGAAACGCGAATCGACGAGAACCTACGAGAACTATGTTACGCAGTCAACGAGTTGTGTGCGTTGATACTCGTAAAGCAGCGGAAACAATATAGGCGATGGATGACGTGTCGTGGGGGGGGATTTACTTTCGAATCCTCGTCACCTGCTTCGTTCTTTCCAATCTCCGCAGACGCTGCCTTATTTGCATGAGAGAGGAGTCTCCGACGGACGACGTGGGATTGGCACATCAATGGTAAACGATTTTGTACACTAGGCGACCTAAGCCAGAGGTACCAATGCCCGGACAGTTAAGTGCATCCCCAGATTCAAGCAGTTATTAATTCGTCGAAAATACTTTTTTGTGAAAGTCACTGAAACTAATGTCAATGATAGTTTCTAGTTTTCAAAAGATATCTTTTAATTGTAAAAAGATACATTTTTTAATTATGGAAGAAAATAACAAGAGTCCAAATGTACCAGTCTTCGGACGCGGTTTCTCGGCCCTATATTCGGACACTGTACGTCCCGATATTTCGGAGAATCATAGATCTCGATCATTCTGATTTACGAACTCAGCCATTTTATGTTAACTAAAACAGTTTCTTTGCCCATTCTTAATTAAATCAATGAAATAATTATATTTACGCAAAACTGAACTGACGATAAGCTACGTAGAAAGCTGGCTAACCTAATTTCTTGCTACTGTCGGATTATTGGGTCGCGTATGCCGTAACGGTTGTACCAATTTCCAACAACAAAGAAAAACAAAATGCGATAATACAAAATAATGTAGGCTTAAAACCTGCACAACTTTTCTGTGTGCATCAAATAATATTTGTAGATACGATTACAAGTTTCAATTCAGATTTCTAATCCTTAAAATCGGAATAAATTAAATGTGCGTAGGAGTGTCTGACGACTGTGTTACCTTAACCTCTCACCGATTCCTTTTGGATTTGCAGCGTTCTGGAAACACAATGGCAAGGCGATACGCCTAATTGCCACGAAATTAACGAGAAGCAATAAGTTCGGCATTTGTGTCTGCGGAGCTGCCTCGGCGTTAATTGATCCGTCCAAGGTCACTGGCTGCCGCGATCGAAGGAACGACACGCGCCGTTTGAGACGCGTACGAGACGTCGAGCGTTCGACGAGCTGTAACGTAACGAACCGGACATCCTCCTTCGTTCATCGCCGACTGGCCAAAGCTCCAGTCGGCGATGAACGAAGGTAATTTGTTAAGCAATTAAATTTTTGATGAACTTGTTAACAACATTTTGCAATTATTATTATGCAAAATTAATCTTCTCAGTACCTTTAATATACATGATTTTTTTCAGACTTTTGCACCATCAAGAAATACTTGCAATTTTCTCTTATTGTTGTCGAACTTATGCGAAGTCCACGCGCAGCGAGACTCCCTCCTTAATACCTCCGTTTTCACACCTTCTGAAATAAGATTTTGTACGATACTCGTGCAAAAAACGTTTTCTCAACTCGTGTGTTTGCAACACTCACGTACGGCTCGTGCTGCGAACTCACGCTCGTCGGAAAACTTTTTTCGCACTAGTATCGTAATGTACACAGAACAAAAATATCATTGAATCAAGTAAAATTTGCTTGCGGGCTGCCAACGAAGTAAAAACGTTGTTTCAATATCATATGGAATTGTAAGAATTGAAAGTAGAATCGAAACAAACATTTTTTTCTTCGGCAGCCCGCAAGGGAATTTTTTTTTCAGTGTACTATTATTTCTCTCGGTGTGAAAATTACGGTTTCACGCACGCTTCGCGTGCTTAAAAACCCCGTTTTCACGAGACCCGGAAAAACTACCACGGGAAAAAACACTCCCTGAAAAAAATACTGAAAAATACCCTTGTGAATTAAAATACGGTACGATAGTCGTGCGATAAACTTTTTTAGAACTCGTGTGATTACAACACTCGTCTTCGGCTCGTGCGGCAATCTCACACTCACGTCAGACAAAGTTTCATCGCATCGGTTTCGTAAATCACTAATGCGATACGAGTGCGGTGCGGCGAATATTATGCGAAGCGGATCGCACTCGCCGCACTCGGACCACAGGCTCGCTTTTGGCTCGTGCTTCCGTGGTATTCGTGCGGCTCCTGCGACCACATCACAACCCGACTGTAATGTTCGGTTTGCCGCACTTGTATCGCTAAGTACTATTATTTTTTGCTCGTTAAAATAACGAGAACGAAGGAATAGAATTGTGGCGGTCGTGGGCGCCTTCGCGAAGACTGTAAAGCTCGGTTCGTGCGTGTCCGGAATCGTGAGGGGGAACGCCTTGGTCTGAACATCTTTCAACGGTGAGCATTTTTTTAAATCCAATTCGCACCACATATGAAATTATGTTAATTATATTAACGGCAAGAATTTATTTTTCGTAAAAAAAAAAATTGTAGTTTAAAAAAATGTATTAAAGTTTCCTTCACCGACCGAGTCGCCTTCGGATATTTTGCAGGGCGGCGTTGGTCGTGAGCGTTGGCCCACGGGAAACTCGCGGGCCGCAGCAGGAGCGTGACACATCGCTTCGGATCGGTGAATGACACACAAGCGGAGCGAGTCTCCTTGAACGGAATCGTGGATACACCTGGGACATACCGGTCGTGCTGCAGGTACCCTACAGCCCGAGGTTCTGTATAAAATCCTGAAATCTCTATCGAGTGTAGGTGTAACACCCATTGAAAACACTTGTATGTGTTGGTCTCGTCCAGGTGAACGTCGAGGATCGGCTTAGACACTCGCAAGACAGGCTTCGATGATTCAGGCCTCGGAATTTCTTAATCCAACGACCTTCCCACTTTATCGCGGTTAAAGTCGTTTAATCCATAACGGGAATTATTCTGTCGTCGAGCTACTGCACATCGTGATCGAACTTACGCCGCGGCAAAGCTATATACGAAAACTAAATTTGGTATGGAAAAACTATGGTTTTTTTTGGTTGAGGGAAGATTAAGAAACATTGGTTAGATTTTTAAAAATCAGATTTAAGGGATAGAAATGCTTGGCTCGAATTTTGGTAAAAACTACTACGGGACAAAATTCATGAAAATCTGTGCTCCAGATTTTTTTTTATTTTGAGGAGCGAAAGTAAAATCACCGTTTCGGCAATTACCGCTGTATAAATATCTGATAAATCTGTCCATAGTCCGATCGAGTACAAATCTGTAAGCATTTGGAGTGCAAGAATTTTTTTCTTTAGATTTTCGTAGTTTACAATTTTGAAGAGTTAAAATAAAGTCATCGTTCCAGCAATGATCGCTACAGAAATCCTTGAAAAATCTGGCGATCGTTCGATCATCTTGAAAGCAAGCATTTTTTTGTTTGGATTTTAGTTTTGTGAAATTTCGAAGAGCGTTATAAAAACATCAAGAAATCTGCCGATGGTCCGGTCGTGTACGAATCTAAAAGCACCTCGAATGCAAGAATTGTTTTCACTTTCTGTGCAATAACAGCGCCGCGTAATCGGGACTGGTTCGATGAGGCTCGCCAACCGGTCGCTAGTTTAAAGAAAGGTGCAGGCGGTATTCATCGATGGAGCAACAACGAAGTTACACGATTAACTTATGGAACTATCGTAGCGAGCAGTGCGGCAAAGTCAGTGGGCTCTTCCGCGATCCATAAATAATGGTTCACCACTTATTTAAAGGCTGCCCACGCCCAGCATTGTTCCCCTTCTCCGTTTTCCCTAGTTTTATGTACGTTCCCCTCTGCATCGAACAGGCCCGCTGGCTCATCGACGGTTCGCGTAGGTTTTCACGTTGGCGACCGCGTTGTTGTTTCCTTTTATTTTTATTTTCACTATAATTTTTTTTTTTTTATTTCCTCGCCGCGTCTCAAGTCTCCAATCGTCGTTACCCGATGTTTAGGTATTTCATTCTTATGCTAATTACCATTGTAATGGAATCGATGAGCGTTGAGAGAAACAACAATTAATCCAACGAGGTTCGAACGAATAATATTTGCTCGCAAACGAGTCTGAGAGGCGTCTCGAGGACCCTCGGTATAATTCAACTGTTCACTCGTCTCTCTGGCGATCGTTATCGACCGGTGTACTCCAATCGTGGTCAATTATTAATCGAGATTAGTCGAGCCGCTCGGTGCCTGCTCTGCAACATTGCCAAACCACGTTTCCTTGAAGAATCGGAAATTCAAGATAATCTGAAGTGGAAATAAATTCGCGTAGTTTTGATATCGATAAAAACTGTTGAAAAAATTCCTGGAGTTTTTCATGAGTTTGAAATGCGAGTTATTAATCAAGACCAGTCGAGCCGCTCAGTGCTTGCTGTCAAAAATTGACAAATCGCTTTTCCTCGAAGATTCGAAAATTCAAGCTAATCTAAAGCAGACATAACTTCGAACAATCTTAATATCGATAAAAACTGTGGAAAAAATTCGGCGCCTTTTTCGTGCGTTTGAAATGCTAATTATTAATCAAGAATACTCGGGCCGCTCGGTGCCTCCTACCCGACATGGCCAAGCGCGGTTTCCCCGAAGGTTCGAAAATCCAAGCTAATCTAAAGCAGAAATAACTTTGCCTCGTCTCGACATCGATAAAAAAAAATTGAAAAATGTTCTCGACTTTTTCCTGACTTTCCCCGGGTGAATAATAATTTTTTTCCGAATAGCAATAAACGACACCGAGCTATCGGCGAAAGTTTCCATTCGGGTGGGAATGCCAGCTTCGTCAAACTTTCTCGGTGTACGGCTGCGCATCAAGCTCGGCGTGCAGCCAAGCTCAGTGCAAATGTCTCTAATAGTCAAAGTTTGCGATTCGCAGTCACATTTACACGGAACATTTTCCAGAATGTTATATGTTATATCGTCGCGTATCAGCGTTTGATTAGGGAATGCGAGCTAATGCACGATCCCCAAAGTGGTACGAGCACTTTAACTATATGCGGTACTTAATATTCGTGAGCATGTGTATTCTTGAGAGTGCTCTTGAGGAAAGAAGGACAAGTGGAATGGGATGAACACCGAATGAATCCTTCCGGCAACGGATAATCCCGTTCTAAGTACGTCCAGTCCGAATAATAATGATTTCCAAATAATAATGATTTCCGAATAAAATTATTTCTGAATAATAATGATTTCCGAATAATAATGATTTCCGAATAATAATGATTTCCGAATAATAATGATTCCCGAATAATAATGATTTCCGAATAATAATGATTTCCGAATAATAATGATTTCCGAATAATAATCTTTTAAGAATAATAATGTTTAACGAATAATAATCTTTTATGAATAATAATCTTTTATGAATAATAATCTTTTACGAATAATAATCTTTTACGAATAATAATCTTTTACGAATAATAATCTTTTACGAATAATAATCTTTTACGAATAATAATCTTTGAATAATAATCTTTTACGAATAATAATCTTTTACGAATAATAATCTTTTACGAATAATAATCTTTTACGAATAATAATCTTTTATGAATAATAATCTTTTACGAATAATAATCTTTTACGAATAATAATCTTTTCCAAATGATAAACGACACCGACATACTGACGAAAATTTCCATTCGGCTGGAATGCCAGTTCCGTCAAACTTTCTCGGTATACAGCCACGCGTATAGCTCGATGCAAATGTTTCCAGCCAAAGTTTGCGATACGCAGTCGCATTCACACCGAACATTCCCCAGATAGTATATCATCGCGTATCAGCGATTAATTGAAGAATGCAAGCTTAATGCACGACTCCCAAAGTGATACGAGCACTTTAACTATACGCGGTACTTAATGTTCTTGAGCATCTCGTGCTCGTCCAAACGAATCTCGTCGCCGAGAGCACCGGTGCGCATATCGCAGCCCTCGGCGTACCGAGGGCTGCGGCTCTGTAAGTAGGTCGCTTGGTTTCGTCCGAGGGGAGGGAGAGGGAAGGGGTTGAGGGCTTCGAACTGGCAGGCGGAGCGACGGCCGAAGGGCTGCACCAAGAATAAACCGGAAGCTCAGTTTCTCTCTCCCATGGGTACGCGATTTCGAGTGCATTTCACATCCACGAAATCACCGAAGCGGTACCGAGGTTGGGATATCGCTTATAAAAATTGGCGCTCGGCTCGCAGGCCATCAGCTAATTGCTAATCGATGGTGATTTTTTTTCGCCGGCGCAAAACACTCGGCAATTAGGAAGGAAAGAAATGAAATCTGCCGAACGGATATGCGAATGACGGATTTGCGATTAAGGGGACCAGGTTTGGGTCACCGAAAATGCAGTCATTTTAGATTGTATAACAAAGCTAAAACAAAATCTAAACGGCTTTCCTTATAGTGAGTGTGTATGAGAATACACACTCACCACACACACTTAAGTTGCGAAATACATAAAAGATGCTGATATTATTTATTAAATTATTAAACAAGCACTTTTCACTCATTACCGCGATACCGGTAAAACGACCGAAAATAGCTGTAGTAACTATAAGACAAAAAAGAAGTTGTACAGTTGTTTCCAATACCCTCCTTTATCGATCAATCATAAAAAAATGCATTCAAAAAAATTGCACACCATGGCAAGCTAAAAAACAAAAAATGTTATGTTTTGTCTTGTAGCTCGTTATTGTGTGAATTGCGTTTGAATACATTTTTTTCAAGTCCGATCGATAAAGAAGAATATTGAGAACAACTTTTGTCTTAAAGTTACTAAAGCCACTTTGCCGTCATTTTACCGGAATTGCGGTAATGCGTGAAAGGCGCTTATTTAGTACAAACGGCAATAACAAATTCCTATAAATAATGTCAGCATTTTTTATGTAGTTTCCTACTTAACAATGTTGATATACATGCTCGCCGTAAGGAAAACTCTTTACATTTTGGTGTAAATTACATTTTGTTGTAGACTTGTTATGCACAATCTGAAGTGACCGAATATTTGGTTGGCGAAGCCTGCCTAGTCCCCTTAATTCTTCATCGCGGAGAATTCGGTAAGATTCTCGGTATGAGCCGGTAGGCGCGTGTATGACTCGTATTAGTTTTCGGAATAACGACGTGGGAGTCGGAACTGGAGAACCGCAGCGGGTTCGGTCGTTTAAGCCAATTGCTACAGCGTCCCAGTTTCCGGTGTTTCTATCCGGCAGTTATACGTGGAATACGGAGCTAAGGCTCGAAATTACATTTAACGATGGCCCGCCTAATTCCATTTGAATCCGTGGGCTCGCTGCCGGCACGCGAAACAATTTTCCTCGTCCGGTTTATAGTCCGTTGCGATATCAGTGCATGTAACACAGTGTAACGCCGCGAGACCGCGCTCGCCGAACAATTATGATTGCGTAGCGAGGAAAACTTTTTTGCACCGTGGGCAACGTGCCTGACGAATCAGCGATCGGTAATTAACAAACTTTTAGTGAGTCGATAAGATCCGAAGTGAAAACTCCATTACACTGTTCCAACTCGTACATCGCACTGTAAAAATAAATTGTAAATTCAATGTACTGGAAGTTTGCTTACATGACTTATATTAATGGAATGTTAATGTACTTTTTCGTAAAATAAAAATACCGGGGTTTTAAACGACAAATCTTTGCCCTTAAACATCCAAAAATTTGCATTAGAAATACATTTTTTTTTTTGTAAAATTGCAACACGCAGATGCGTTTGAAATTTCAGAAACGGTTTATGCGAAAAAGCTTTCAATATCAATCATTGGAACTCGTGTGTGAGACCAACTTTGGTGGGCGCTAAATAAATATATATTTCTTTTACCGCATATTTATTTTAAAAATTAGTTCATCCGAAACGATTTTATGCCGAACGCACTGTTATTCGATTTCGTAAAAACGATATTCGCCTATGGGGTGAACGCATTACTATTCCGGCATAATTATTCGCGTATCGACCGCGATTCGCTAAAAACGATCTTCGACCCATAAACGCCGAAAGGTATCGCGCATCATTATTCCGGGCCATCGGAGAGATTCACCAGAGTTAGAAATCCAATCGACTAGCCTCGAGCTTATATTCTCTGAAAAGCTCATCCGAAAGCCCCGTCCGACCGCGGAAGGCTTTGGCCGGATGTCGGAAAGTAGGAAAGGTTATAATAAAGAATAGGAACGGCAAAGAGGGTGAAACGGACTCGGATAAAAGTCACCGGGCGAACGGAATGGACGGGGAGGAAGGCGTTTCATATCCTCTTAAGAGGAGTCCAAGACAAAAGTTGGAAATGGAGTGTCCCACAGGAGTAAACTGAGGATGGACGCAGAGAGAGTTGTTTCATATGCTCTTAAGAGGAGTTCAGAACAAAAGTTAGAAATGGAGTGTCTTACAGGACTGAACCCGGAGACGACGCAGAGGGAGGTGTTTCATATGGTCTTGAGATGAATCCAGGATAAAAGTTGGAAATGGAGTGTCTAGCAGGACTGAACCCAGGATGGACGTGGAGGGAGCTGTTTCATATGGTCTTAAGAGGAGTGCAAGACAAAAGCTGGATATGGAGTGTCTTACAGGACTGAACCCAGGATGGACGCGGAGGGAGGTGTTTCATATGGTCATAAGAGGAGTCCAGGAGAAAAGCTGGAAATGGAGTGTCTTACCGGACTACTCAGGATGAACGCAGAGAGGTGTTTCATATGGTCATAAGAGGGAAACAAAAGCTGGAAATGGAGTGTGTTACAGGCAATCAGTGACGTTGCAAGAACTCTTCCTCACCAGGACCGGCGCAGACCCGGAACCGAGCCCGATCAGTCGGGGTGAGCTCGGAAATTATGAGCAGTAACAAAGAACAGAGGATAAGATCGATGGTCGAGGGTCGCGCTGTCCGGAGCCGCGTGCTGCCACTGTCGTCACCCTAAACGACCATGCATTAATCATGCGCGCCAGAGATAGGGGATGCGACGGGGGATGAAACCGGCGTTACAGCCATTTGCCTATCCAGTTCCACGTCCGGCAGATCGAGAGAGTTGCGGCAGCTTCGCACCGTTCGGCCGCTATCTCGTATCGTCCAAACGATCTGGAACAAGGTGCTACGAGCAGACGACCCGCGTCACCTGGCGAATCGCCAAAATTCCTCGCTGTCCGGAAACTCCCCCCCCAGACCGCGGATGCCCGCGTTCGTGTTTCGGGTTTTTCTAACCCAAGCACACGAACTCTAGCGCTTCGCGGCTCGCGGTTGGGTTACAGATAGTGCTGGATTATCCCTGGAAATCGATAAAAGCCATTTATTTTTTTTTTTCTTTTTGTTGACGTCGACTATCGGGAATTCGGAGGTGAGCCACCCTGTCGCGGGACGTCCATCGGAGCGTGGAAATTTCCGGGTTTTCGTACCGTCGGATCACTTACCTGAAACAGAAAAGATTAAGGGGATGAGTGGGTGAGTTTTACGCTCGAGTTATAATGTCAGTCATAGGTCAAACCCGGCGTTCTATGTCGAAGAGGGTGAGTGGGGATTTCCGGGGTACGGGGCTCGGGATAAAGGTTCTTGGGAATTTTTATACACACAAACACGCACTGTCTTTCGTGCTCTGCTGAAAGAGTGAAGCTATTTCAGTTTGATAAATTTACGGGATGAATTTTAGTTTTCAGGTCGTGTGAAAGAAACTCTCAGTTTGATAAATTTACGGAATTAATTTAATTTTCAAGTTGAGTGAAAAACTCTTTCAGTTTGATAAATTTTAGTTTTTAGTTGTGCAAAAACATGGCCGCCGACTGCTCCCTCTCTCGACAAGTTCGATGCTCGGAATATTGTAACGAACCGTACAAATCCTGCACGACTCATTTGGAAAATAGTTCTGCAACATTTTTTTTTGTTGTATAATTTTTTTACGTTTGATATACGTAATTATTGACACCGAAAAGTATTCAATCAAATTAGTTTTTACGAATGGTTGAAGGCGCAATAATTGACATAGAAAAATATTCAATTAAATTAATTTTTTTTTGTTGTTGCCACTCAAGGCTCATCTGTATAGCCTCCGTTCGCATACTGAAAAAAAAATTTGCTTGCGGGCTGACAAAAAAAAAAAATTGTTATTTCGATTATACTTCGTACAATTTAATATGATATTGAAACCACGGCGGCAAGACTGTCAAGGTGCCACGTCATCGTTTCACTCCCGCATGGAGTCGTGGAAACAAAAGCAGAATTGAAAAAACATGTTTTTTCTTTGGCAGCCTGCAATCGAATTTTACTTGAGTCAACGACATTTTTTCCAGTCTATAAAAATTAATAACATAAAAAAATCTGTCGACACCCGTCCGATCATTAAACGGCTCTACAAAAATCTCGACTTATGCCCGACCAGCGCGATTTCGATCGGTTCCGCGAGTCGTCAACGGGGACGGATGTCTGGCCGGGCTTTCGGCGACTCCGGGTAGAATCGACAAAATGTGTACGTGCTCCCTCGGTCTGGAGAGCCGTCGAGTGGAAGGGGAATGACTGTTGGTAGAAGCTGTCATCGATGCCCGAAGCACCATTAAAGCCCGAGGACTGTTCTCTCCGCAGACTGGAGGACTCAACGTTTCAGGCGACGGCGGAGCGACGAGCCATCGACGGGGCCCTCGCTTAGCATGATCGAGTCGAGTCCTCTACGGGTGCACCGCGATGCAAGCTAATGCGAGAGCAACCTACATGCATATCCACTTGCACTTCCCCCCCCCCCCCCCCCCCCCCCCCCCCCCCCCCCCCCCCCCCCCCCCCCCCCCCCCTCCCAGTCACTGATGACACTCCGTTTCTATCCGCTTCCGTTTCTCTCCAAACCCGATGTCTCTTATCAACCCTCGCTCATCTTCTCACCGACTCTTACTCGTTCTCTCGTTTTTTAGTTTTTCTGTTTTTTTTCTCTCTCTTTCTTTTTTCTCCATCAGCCCTAAGTACGAATATCTCTTGGTGCACTTTTCGCTTAAACCCCCTGCTCCCGTTCTCATTCTCTCTCGTGGCTTTCTGTTTTATCTCCCCCCTCTCTCTCCCCCCTCCTCGTCATTGCGAACTCCCAGAAAAATATGTACACGTATAAGCGTGACGCTTCGTCCGCAAAGCCTCAACGCAGGAGAGGAACGAAATTCTCGACGAAATTATTTGTCGTCGGGGAGGACAATCTCTTACGGGGGATGAAAAACTGGGATGTGGGAGGGATATCGAAACTTTCGAATTTCGAGAGAATTCGAAAGGCAAACAATTCCCATAAATGTGAAAATTTGCGAGAAAAATATTTTTAAAATTATTTTTGGTCAAAGTAATGTTGAATATTTGATCAATTTAATTGATGAAATGAAATCTTGAGGAAGAGTGCGAGGTCGACTGAGAGACATCAACGGAATAAGTTTTTCCGGCGATTAGGAAAATTTTTGTTAAACATAGTTTCATGAGGAAGCAAAATTGATTAAATAATTTGACTCAATTATTTTTATTATTATGGAATTTTTTTTCTTTATTTCATTTTAAAATATAATAATAATTGTTGAATAATGAAGATCATAATCCTGTCATACTGTCGGACGCGAATACAAATGGTCACCTGAGAGGCCTCGAAAGAAAGCATTACAAATTAAAAACTAATAAAAAAAAATAAAAGTTAAAACCTAATAAAAAATAAACAAAAAATTAAAACCCAATAAAAATAAATAAAAATGCCAAACTAATAAAAACAAAATCCTACAATTATTTATATTACTGTCATATTTTTTGTACCTTGAGTATTTTATGTTTGGTAATAGCTTTTCAATTAACGGAACGATCCCGTCGGGCGCGAACGCGAATGGTAAATTTCCTTAGCCGACCTTGCAACTTTTCCCGGAATCCTTGTCACCGTCTACGATAACCCGCTCGAAGGGCGAACGGAAACCGCGGGATTCTCGCCGCGCGCGGAGTGTCGACGACCTCACGAGTTTCTTTTTTCTTCTCCTCCCCCTTTCATTTTCTGGTTCTCGTCGCGCTCGGGGCAAGAAGAGGTGAAAACATCTTCGGAGGTTCTTCAAGTCTGGTCGCCGCGATGCTTAAGGAGGGAGTCTCGCTGCGCGCTGACTTCGCATAAGTTCGACAACAATAATAGAAAATTGCAAGTACTTCTTGATGGTGTAAAAATCTGAAAAAAA
>JAPYZD010007460.1:0-13743 GCA_030522725.1 Ichneumoninae sp. B BG-2022a
AATAAATAAAATAAATAAAATAAATAAAATAAATAAAATAAATAAAATAAATAAAATAAATAAAATAAATAAAATAAATAAAATAAATAAAATAAATATTTTACTTAAACCAAACAATCGCTGGCCTTAAAAAAAAAAAAAAAATTTAGGTTGTGCATCGACTCTGAACAATTTTTTTTACGATTTTCCCTAAAAATTAACGTCCCCATCAAAGTTCTGTTTTACCGGCTGGCGAATATCCCACGATTGTCTGCAGCGCGGATGGTCGTGGTCCCGCGCTAATTATCCGCCGGTCGTGTTTGTTCATTGTCTCGTCGTGCGCAAGCACGAACCGGCAATCGTGAGCGAATTTACCCCCGCGCATTTAAAATCCTCTCAAAGAAAGGGAACACACAAAAGTACATTGCGGTGAGAACGATCCCATGCCTTCCATTTTTTTTTTTTTGCTCCGCATTTCCCCGTTAGAATCCTAACAATGTGATCGAGACGATAATGAAAGAGCGCCGCCGGAGCCGCTCATTCGCTTTCGTACACACCTCGTGTCACTTTGTTCTTTAATGCCCGGAGCGCGCGTTAATTCGCACGACGCGATTCTCCGAGTTGACAAACAAAACGAAACAATAGCGTGCGTGTGTCTCGTTTGTTTGCGTTTGCTTGCGTTGTCCCGTTGAGCAGAATCTCTTCTTGGAGATAAGAGAGAAAAAAAATAAACGAAGAATCCGATATCGTATCTTCGTTGTTTCGAAGATAAGAATTTTTTTAAGTGGTTAGCGAAACCGACCGATGAATGAACGCTGGCGACTGCGTGAACGACGTGTGTTTACGAAGGAATCATTTTTTTAGGGGGCAATTAATTGATGGCGTTTGTTCCAAGTATGTCTAAGTTGTACTTAAGGCTTTTTGTCCCACTTTTTTTCGCTAATTATTCCAAGTGCCACGAAGGGCGTTCTCCGAGGACCTGATAGATCTAAGCCCGATGTCATAGGGTGACCTCGCAGGCCCTGATTATTATATATCTTGTACTTAGGGCCTACGCCAAGTACATCATTAAGCTGAGAACCCTAAAGTCCCGTTCTTGACACTGATTGTTCTATGTAGACCGCTTACGCCTTGATTATTCTTTGTTGGCTAGACACCCTCTGATTACGCTAAGGACCCTAAACAAACCCCTGATCAGTCTAAGTGCTCTAAGACCTCTGATTACGCTAAGGACCCTAAACAAACCCCTGATCAGTCTAAGTGCTCTAAGACCTCTGATTACTCTAAATACTCTAAAGACCCTCTGATTACTCTAAATACCCTAAAGACCCTCTGATTACTCAAAGTACCCTAAAGACCCTCTGATTACGCTAAGGACCCTAAACAAACCCCTGATCACTCTAAGTGACTTAACATCTCTGATTACTCAAAGTACTCTAAGGACCCTCTGATTACGCTAAGGACCCTAAACAACTCCATGATAACTCTGAGTGACTTAACATCTCTGATTACTCAAAGTACTCTAAGGACCCTCTGATTACGCTAAGGACCCTAAACAACTCCATGATAACTCTGAGTGACCTAACATCTCTGATTACTCAAAGTACTCTAAGGACCCTCTGATTACGCTAAGGACCCTAAATAAACCCCTGATCAGTTTAAGTGCTCTAAGACCTCTGATTACTCTAAATACCCTAAAGACCCTCTGATTACTCAAAGTACCCTACAGACCCTCTGATTACATTAAGGACCCTAAACAAACCTCTGATCACTCTAAGTGCCCTAACATCGTTGATTACTCAAAGTACCCTAAAGACCTTCTGATTACGCTAAGGACCCTAAACAACTCCATGATGACTCTAAGTGACCTAACATCTCTGATTACTCAAAGTACCCTAAGGACCCTCTGATTACGCTAAGGACTCTAAATAAACCTCGGATCACTCTAAGTTCTTTAACACCCCGGATTACTCAAAGTACCGTAAAGACACCTCCCTGACCGTGATACTCTAAGTACCCCACGCCATACTATGTACACTCCACCTATGTCGCGATTGTTCAAGATCTGCTCAAGTTCTTGGATGGCGTGCTCCATCTCAGGAACTGATTATTCTAAGTACCCTAAAGCATCTCGACCCGGTTCTGCTAAAGTATCCGAAACAGCCCTCCCATGTCCTGATAATTCGATGTGCTCTAAAAACCCTTTAACGCTTTAACTTTTCTAAGTACTGTAAAGAAACTCCCACACCCTGGCTGTTCTAAGCCAGCCTGGCTAATCTGAATGTTCTAAGTGCCAAATCTTTCTAAGTCCTAAGTATCAAATCTTTCTAAGTCCTAAGTATCAAATCTTTCTAAGTCCTAAGTATCAAATCCTTCTAAGTTCTAAGTAGCAAATCTTTCTGAGTTCTAAGTATCAAATGTTTCTAAGTTCTAAGTATCAAATCTTTCTGAGTTCTACTTAAGGGTTCTCTCCCAAAACTAACTCTGAGTCTCACTAACGGGCCACGACGTTTTTCGAGGACACTTTTTACTTAGAAGTCCCTTTGAGAACAAAAATAAAAAATATGTTGTGAAGATTCTAAATAAAGTCTCGGGAATGTTCGCTTAACGCTTCCCGAGCACCGGACTCTCTTCACAGGTGAAAATATCTCGGTGTTCATTTATTGGCCGCTTCACCCCATGATTATAAACAAATAAAATTAAAAAGTGAAATTTCGTCCGTACGCCTCGAAAAAAAAAATTGCCTACTTTTTTTTATTACCGCGATTGGCCAAGCTCTACATGGTAGCGGCGCCGGGACGCTTCCTCGGACCGGCGCTACCGGTGTCAGTTCAACAATGAGACACCTTTTCCCCTCGTTATTCTTCGTTTCCGCGAGATACTTTCCCCGTTTAGATCCATCAAGATATTCGCAACGAAAAAAAAAAAGGCTCGAAAGTGATTAGAAAGATTCAACGGAAGGTCATTACCTCGCTCCGGAGATCGAGTCGCCATGGCGATATATTGTGAACGGAGATTCGTAATCTCCTTAGGAAACGCTGTGCGTCTGACCTTTCTCCCGAAGCATCCCGGGTTCCGTTGACCGCGGGCACGGAGGAAAACACGCTCGGCCGGACGATTTTCATGTTTTTATTTTTTATTTATTTACTTATTTTTTTTTCAACTTTCAAAAATAAGTGGGTCGAGGACGAAAATTAGAAAGTTATTTGGTAGAATTTAAAAAGAGCTATCGACAGGCGGCTTATCCGTTGAGCCACTTTTTGTAGACTAGTGATAGTGCAATCGAGGCGCTGGCGCGACAAACTGCACGTATAGAGAGACTGAACGTTATAAATGTGTCAAATATTTACTAATGTTGGTATCGTCGATTTTATTATTATTATTATTGTTATCGTTATTATTATTATTATTATTATTATTATTATTATTATTATTATTATTATTATTATTATTATTTACGAACCGGATATTAAAGGGCTGCTGGATTTTCCTGTTTTATCGACGAAAATAGGCGTTTTCTTAGTTTTCATTCAAATTCTGAATCGGCTATCAATATTCAATTCAATTCAAACGCTATTCGGAGAGCTTTAGTCAAAATCTTTTAAAAAATTTCGTGAATCTTAAAACATTTTCTCAAAAAAAAAAAAAAAAACTGCGTGAATTCCCAACTCTTCGTCAATGCTTATCGAAAGGTCGGACGAGGTTCTTCATGGATAACCCTCGATCGTAAGATTTTTTAGAATTTTGTTTAATGTTTGAAAATTGCGTTTTTGTTACGTTTCTAACCTGTAAAGAAATTAAAAAATCGCCATTTTCGAGCATTAGACAAAATTCCGAAAAAATGCATACCTATTCAAACAAGTAACCAAATCATTTTCATAATTTTCATAAAAAAGAAACTTGTGTTTCCGGGTGATTTGATGAACAATTTTCGTTTCATTACCTCCTTAATAACGTTTATGAAATTATCATTATGCAAAATCAATCTTTTCAACATCATCCATAAAAAAAGGAAATTAAAATATTACATATTTTCAGAACATGCAAAATGTCAACATCTTTTTCAAAATACTCAAAACATCAACATCTTTTTCAAAATTCTCAAAATATCAATACCTTTTTCCAAATACTCAAAATATCCACATCTTTTTCAAAATACTCAAAACATCAACATCTTTTTCAAAATCCTCAAAATATCAACATCTTTTTCAAAATACTCAAAATGTCAACATCTTTTTCAAAATACTCAAAACATCAACATCTTTTTCAAAATACTCAAAACATCAACATCTTTTTTAAAATACTCAAAACATCAACATCTTTTTCAAAATACTCAAAACATCAACATCTTTTTTAAAATACTCAAAATATCAACATCTTTTAGAAAATATTCAATATATCAACATCTTTTCCAAAATACTCAAAACATCAACATCTTTTCCAAAATACTCAAAATACCAACATATTTTCCAAAATACTCAAAACATCAACATATTTTCCAAAATACTCAAAACATCAACATATTTTCCAAAATACTCAAAACATCAACATCTTTTCCAAAATACTCAAAACATCAACATATTTTCCAAACTACTCAAAACATCAACATCTTTTCCAAACTACCCAAAACGTCAACTTTTTTTTTCAAGATTCTCAAAATCTAAACATTTCCTTAAAAATCCTCAAAACATCAACATATTTTTAAGAAGTCCCTAAATCTCAACAAAACCGCCAAAAAAAAAAAAAAAAATTCACGGCGGCCTTCCCTGTACCTAAATGTATCGGAAGTTCGGACGATTCGCTCGACGGACATGCCGCGCCGACGCGGGATGTCCGTCGAGGTTTTTCCCGGTGTGCCAGGGCCCGCGGCCTGTGCAGTGGAACAGTCGGAGATCGCCCGTAAACCCTCGAAGTGAATCGAGAGTGGGACATTCCGTTTGGCTCGGTACGTACGACTCGGGCACGGAGCGGCGCATTCTCCGGTGCGGGTCGTCGAGGAGAGACTCGTTCGTCGAACCGCCGACTGGCCGATCGTACGTGCTCGGACCGTGGCCGCCCGGAGCGCGGTGGAAAGCAGCACCGGCGGGCGGCGCGCGGCCCGCTCTGCGCCCCGTTGCCCGGTCCGGCCGACTCAGTCACGTTGGATCCGTCCGTGCGCGACGACGCGTCTTTAAACACCGCGACACAATCGCGCACGCCCTCGACGCGTGCCTCGTCGACACTTTTCGAACACTCGCCGCACGACCGACGAGGCGAAATTAAGATAGCGCGTCGCGCGATCAACATTCCTTGATAAGAGACGCGAATAATAAAAAAAAAAAAAATTTTAATACAGCGCATTTTTTTAAATAATTTTATCTTGTGGTGTACATTTTTTTTATACAAAGTGGATTTTTTTTTGTTGGTCTGTGTGAAAGTGGTTGGGGAAGTTTTTGGGCTTCGCGGCTTCGAGTCTCTGAGGTGCTTTTTTTTTGTCTGGTTAAACTAGGTATTTTTTTGCCTCTGGTTATTTTTTATTTTCTTTTTTACTGGTTATTGTTTTTGGAAGTTGGAGATTTTTTTTTTTTTTTTTTTTTTTTTTTTTNNNTTGTGGTTTTTGTTTTTGGGTGTTGGGGATTTTTTTTTTTTTTTTTTTTTTTTGGGGGAGAGAGGAATGTCGGGGTGATTGGTGGGTCGCGGAGATTCAGTTAAGAGGGCTCTGTCACCGAGAGAATGGCATTCCGGTGTACGCTTCACAGATGAAAAAATCTCAAAAATACTTTCTTAAAAAAAAAATTAAAAAATTTAAATCTGCGCGAATTCCCAAATCTTCGTCGATGCTCATCGGGAACATTTCAGAATTTTCAGGGATTTTTCAGAATTTTTAGGGATTTTTCAGAATTTTTAGGGATTTTTCAGAATTTTTAGGGATTTTTCAGAATTTTTAGGGATTTTTCAGAATTTTTTTTTCAGAATTTTTAGGGATTTTTCTGAATTTTGAGGAATTTTTCAGAATTTTTAGGAATTTTTCAGAATTTTCAGGGATTTTTCAGAATTTTGAGGAATTTTTCAGAATTTTCAGGGATTTTTCAGAATTTTCCGAATTTTCAGGGATTTTTCCGAATTTTCAGGGATTTTTCCGAATTTTCAGGGATTTTTCCGAATTTTCAGGGATTTTTCCGAATTTTCAGGGATTTTTCAGAATATTCAGGGATTTTTCAGAATTTTTAGGAATTTTTCAGATTTTTCAGGGATTTTTCAGAATTTTGCGGGATTTTTCAGAATTTTGAGAGATTTTTCAGAATTTTGAGGGATTTTTCAGAATTTTGAGGGATTTTTCAGAATTTTGTCTAACGTTTGAAAATTGCGTTTTTGTTACATTTTTAACCTGTAAAGAAATTCAAAAGTCGTCATTTTCTCGGATCAGACAAAATCGCGAAAAAGTGCATACCTATTCAAAAAAGTCAACAAAAAATAGCAACAACAATCATGTATGAAATTATTATTATGCAAAATCAATCTTTTCAACAACTTCCCTAAAAAAAGGTGTTTTTTTTTCTATTTAATCTAGGTATTTTTTTTGCCTCTGGATATTTTTTTTACTATTTAGTTTTTTTTTGAACTTAAAAGGTTTCATTTTTTTATTCTTTTTTTTTTTGATGCGTTGAGTTTTGAGGATGGGAGATTATTTTTGTTTATTTTTTTTTTTTTTGAGAGGAATGTTATGGTGATCGGTGGATCGCTTAGATCCAGTTCCGAGGGCTCTGTGACCGACAGAACCGCATTCCGGTGTACGCTCGAAGAGCTTTTACCTCGTGCTCTCGCCGGCCCGTGGCTCTGTCTAATCCGCTTCAGCTGACTCAATCCCCCACTCGCTCACTTCCTCTTCTTCGTATTATTCTTAGAAACTTTCGACGAATTCTCGGCTTGGTAGTTCTCTCGCTCGGCGAGATAACGTCGATCAAAATGTAGCGATGAACTTTTTTTTTATTTTATTTTTTTTTTCCATTTTGAACGCTTTTTTGGTAGCGGAAAATTTTGATACTGATATATATATTGCTTTCAAAAAAATTATTTAAGAATATTGGAATATCGGAAGTAAAAAAATATAATGGAATATTTAAAAAACAAAAATGTTATGTAAATTACATAAAAAAAAAAATTTAATCAAATTACATTTTTAAAAAAATTTTTTTATGTGAATTGCATTAAAAAAAAAAAAATGTAAGTTAATAAAAAAAAATGTCGCACTTCTCGATAGGTCGCAGCTTTAATTCAGGGTCTCTTTTTTAAATGGATGAGGCGGTTCGAGCAGACATTAATTGTTGGACATATTTGTTTGTGATAAATAACCTTCGGTCTCTCTCTCTCAAAAATTATGCGTTACGACATAAAGGAGTGAATGTAACCGAGTGGACGTAACGGAAGTTGTGTTCACGTGTATTTTCTTTTTAATCTGCCGCAAACATGTTGGAAATTTTCAGAAAAATATTGAGTGTTTTCAAACAAATATTAAAAATTCTCAAAGTATTGAAAATTCTTAATTAAATTCTTTATAAAATAACAAAAATTATTTATAAAATATTAAAAGTTCTTTAAAAAATAATGAAAATTCAAAAAAATATTCCAAAATGACGGAATCTTTTTTTAAAAAATGCACAAAACCCAAAACCAAACTGTCTTCAAAAATTTCATTTCTCATCGTCCAATCGGCAAAATGATTTTTCTCATCAACTTTCCATCGTCTAAATATTTCGATCGATGACAAAACCTTGCCCGAGACATCAATTAAAAAAAAAAAAATCATTTTTTTATACCGTCAAAATAGTAGAAATGATAACAAGAACAATGTCTCATGGTCGTTCAATTGCTCGACTTTACCGAGACGGAGCGCATGGACGGCCCCCGCGAAGAAACTCTCTCGGCACTTCGCGCATTAGTTATTCGAGTGACTCGAGAGTGTTACGTAATATCTCGTAGCCGCACACACGTTGGCTCGTCGATCGTAACGTCTTTTCACTCAGTCGCTTTGAAGGATCGTTCGTACTCGACCATTAATCCAATCTAATATCAAATATATATGCGTATTTATACATATGCATATATAGAAAAATATACATATGTGTGTATTTATACATATGCATATATAAAAAAATGTACATATGTGTGTATTTATGTATATACATATATATACATATATGTGTGTAGATGTAGTGTAGTGGCTATGCGGACGTATAGTGTGTCGACGGCTTAAGCGCATCAGCGTCGATGACTGGGAAGCCGAGCGCGACGGTCGACGACTCGCGGCATTCCTGCGCGTCAACATAACGCGCGGTGTTCAAAACCCGCACAGGTTGGCACCTTTCGATTAAATCTTATCGACTAAAAAACGAAAAAAATACAAAAATATCTTTTTCACTTTTAATTATTCGACGAAAAAATTGTTTTAAATTCAGAGCTGGGCAAAGTACCGAAAATTACTTAAAGTACAAAGTACTAAGCCCAGCAAGTACTTTAAGTACAAAGTACACAGTACTGTTTTTTCTTAACCACGATTTTCGTCGTCGTCACATTTGGACGCGTTTCGAGTGCGAAACAAAATTCATGGGCAAATTGCTTTCCACCTTCTTGTAGTCAGCATTTCAAATTAGAACACTGATCCAAATGTACTGAGGAAGAAAATAATTTGGTCTTAGTTAGTACAAGCACGGAAAATACTGAAAAGTACTTAAAGTACCTAAAAGGACCTAAAAGTACTTAAAATACCTAAAAGAACCTAAAAGTACTTAAAGTACCTAAAAGAACCTAAAAGTACTTAAAGTACCTAAAAGGACCTAAAAGTACTTAAAGTACCTAAAAGGACCTCAAAGTACCTAAAAGGACCTAAAAGTACTTAAAGTACCTAAAAGGACGACAAGTACTCAATGTGCCGAAAAGCACTCAATGTGCCAAAAGGTACTTAGAGTGTCGAGCAGTACCTAAAGTACCGAAAAGTACCTAATGTACCGAAAAAGTACTTGGGTACTTTAAGTACGTACTTTAAATACCAAATAAGTACTCATATGCTTTTTTTTAAGTACTGCCCAGCTCTGTCGTATTTAAATACCAAATAAGTACTCATATGTTTTTTTTAAGTACTGCCCAGCTCTGTCGTATTTAAAACAAATGGTTTTTTTGTTAAAAGAATAAAATTAAAATAGTTTCATCCGATAAATATGTTCGTTTTCCAATTTGAATGGGCGAAAAGAACGTTCCTCTTTGTTTTTACACGAGAGGGTAATTACGCGGATCATTGTATTGCCTTCCGATCTCTTATTATATTAGCGCTCGGCCCGGCTTTATACAGTCAATTAGGTCAATTCTACCTTTCGGTCCCTCCTGCGTTTACTCACCGGCAAATACATACTATTTCTTTCCTCGATAATTGCGAGATCCGTATCTCGGAACGAACGCTTTACATCTCTCGAGGCCGAAGGCACTGTTTGTTCGAGCTCCTCCAAGCTTCTTTATTTCAAGCATCGGTTAACGCAGTTCAGCGTAAAAAGAAAAAAATGCAGCCAATGACCTTGGAAAAAAAATCGACCACTCGGATGGTAACGAAGATCACAAAAGTTGAATTCTGGGCGTAATTTAGGGGGTCGAAAATTTTCACGCTCGAATCCACTTTACCAATTTTTCCTTTAAAAAAAAGTACATTTGAAAAAACGCCATATATATATATATTTTTTTTTTTACAATTTATATTTCTGAGATCGTGCAAGGATTTTTGTCTCGTTGCAATAAGAAACAATTTTGACTCATTAATGAAAATAAAAATAATGAAGTAAATAAATAAAAATTAATTAATGAAATTTTGAAAATTTAATATATAACAAAGATGAAAATAATGAAACGAAGGAAATATCATAAGGATTAGCAATTGGATGGTAAGGAACTCCACGAAAGTTGAATTCTTGGCATAATTTTTAGGTCGAAAATTTTCGCGCTCGAATTCACTTTACCAATTTTTACTTTTCAAAAAGTATATTTTAAAAAACTCCCCATATGTATATATATATATTTTTTGTTTACTATTTATATTACTGAGGCCGTGCAATGATTTTTGTTTCTTGGCAATAAGAAACAATCATGGCTATTTAATTAAATTTTGAACATTTATTACATAACAAACATAAAAATAATGAGACCAAGGAAATGTCGTAAGGATTAGCAACTCAGATAGTAAGATAATTCTACACTCGAACATTTTCATTCTCGAATTCACTTTCCCAATTTTTACTTCAAATTTTTAAAAATCCTCCAACGCTCGAACATAACAATTTATATCTATACATATACATATATATATATATATATATATATATATATATATATATATATATTATAAAAACAATTTACATTACTGTCTCAATATTTTAAAAAACCGTGCATTAATTTTTGTCTCGTTGCAATAAGGAACATAATTTTACTCATAAATTTTTCGAAAAAATGAATAACATTAATTTTTAAAAAATTAAAAAATGTAATTAATCAAAATTTCAAATACAATCAAACAATAAATATAAAAATAATAAAAAAAAGCGAATATCTCAAATATCAGCGCGATTAAAAATGTCCGCGTGTCGACAGCGTTTTAGATAACAATCAAAACATTTTTTTTTTTACGCCAATTAATTAAGAGTCGGATCTCGAAAGATTGCTCTCCTTCCGTGCTGGATCGTCGTAAATCCACGAGGCCATAATACGACGCGATACGATACAGCGTAGCAGGTAGAAAATACACGAGAGAAGAAGAATAAGAAGAACGTGCAACGACCCAGTTGGCATGAATAACCGAACGAAGCTTGCAGCGAAATAGCGAGAGATTTCGAGCTACTGTAGCGTACTGAAACGAGTCTCGAGCCCATAGCCGTTGCCCCCCCCCCCCGCGACGCCCCCTACGAGCACCGACCTTACTTACGCGTTGCAGAGATCTCGCTCCAATAACTTTTCACCCAATTACAGTTCCGTATCAGACCCGTAACGGCGATATCTACACCTCGACGAAATCAAAAGAGAAAAAAGTTGAAAATTGCAAATTTTCATATCTCTTTTTTTTTTTGTCGCGAAGCCTCTTCTATGAGGAAGCATTGTCTATATTTGTGGCTTCCTCATAGAGGAAGCTTCGCGACAAGAAAAAAGAGATATGAAAATTTGCAATTTTCAACTTTTATGAAAAAGCGATGTGAAAATTTTTATTTTCTAATTTATGAGGAAGCCATATGAAAATTTCAATTTTCAACTTTTTTTATACACCACTTAGCTTCTTTCTCAGTATTTAAAACAAAAATGATCGTCTCTTGTGAGGTACGAATTTTCGGATTTGTTGGTTTATTTTATGACATTTAAACGTTTCGATCGATTCCATTGATTGCCAAATTTAATACGGAATTCGAGTCCACAATAGCTTATTCATGTACAAATTTGTAGGCAAATATCTCGAAAGTTGTAAAAGCTAGAGTGAAATAGATATTTTTTGAAAAATCGAAAATTTCACAAAAACGAAACCCCCCGACCGATTCGTACCAAATTCAGTAGCGAAAATTCTTTGATGTTGGTCTACTTCTGTATAAAGTTTCAGCCCGGAATCTCAAAATTTGCGAAAGCTGGAGCGCGAACACACTTTTCTCAAAAATTTTAAAATCTCATAAAATCGGAACGAACGTTTCAATTAGTGCATACATTTTTTTTTATATGGGAAAATAGACAAAATTCAAAGCGAATTTAAAAATCGGAAAAAATGCATAGGTATTCACAAAAATGATCGAATTATTTTCGTAATTAAAAAAAGTAGGTTGCCGGGTAATTTGTTAAATAATGAATTTTTCTTGAATTTGTTAATAACATTTTGGACTTTTTATTATGTAAAATTAATCTTTTCAGTACCTTTAATATGCATGCATTTTTTCAGATTTTTATACCGTCGAGAAGTATTTGCAATTTTATCTCATTTTTCTCGAACTCATGCGAAATTAATATCAAGTGACAGAACTACCTTAAAGGTGCTGAAAAGATTAATTTTGGATGATAATAATTTCAATATGTTATTAACAAATTGATGAAAAATAAAATTGTTCAACAAATCTTCCGGAAACCTAACTTTTTTTTGTTATGAAAATGATTCGTTCATTTTTCTGAATACGTATGAATTTTTTTCAAATTTTTATCTTTGCTTTGAATTTTTTTTTTTTACATGGGAAAAATGTGTGAAAATACAACTTCTTCTGTGAGGAAGCATTATGAAAATTTCAATTTTCAACTTTTTTTTCAGCTCGGAGCCACAAAAAAAAATCAGAAATCACATATAATAAAATGTTTTTTTAAAGATATTCCATTTTTGGTTTCACAACTTATTCGGTGTAAATCTTGTCAGACGGGCTCGGGATAAGTAATTTCCAAAAGTTTCTCTTGTCGGTTCAAAAATTTCATTTTTCGACAGTTTCGACTGTTTCGAGTTTCATGGAATTAATTTTTTGTTTCATTTAAGAGCTGCAAAAAAAAAATCAAAATTCATATCCTACATTAAAAAAAATAAATAAAAAAATAAGAATATCTATTCCATTTCCGGTTTTATAATTGTTCGGTGTATTGTGCACCGCAACGCGGATAAGCGGAGAAAATGCGGAAATTTGTTGCTTACGTAAGGAGACGAATTAGCGTTAGGGAATTTACTAGCGCTTTTCGCTCGATCGAGTTCCGTTTCGTGCCATTGCAAAATCAGGAAATTGATAATAAAAAAAAAATTTTTTAAATAAAAAAATTAATGTGTCGTGAATGGAACGGACAAGGAAATTTCGCAGGTCGGTGTCTTGGGGCGAGAAACGAAAGGTCGGGGCGCAACCTCGTTTTCGCCTTCGACCCATTGATTTTTCTCGCCATGTCGTCGTCGTCGCCGACGTTGTCCCGGTGTGTTCTCTCGGCTAAATTTAGTGAACCCTCCACCGGATAACGCTGTTTCTCTCGCCCGAGAAAGCGGGAGAAGAGCGCGACGGTCAGGGACGGAAAAATGACTTATCGTTTTCCTCTTTATTATTATTATTCGTCCGGCCGTCGCTATTTTTGTTCTGAAAAATTTTACTCTCTTTTTTTAAATTTATTTATTTATTTATTTATTTATTTGGTAGACGGAAAAAATGAAAAATAAAATTGTTCGACAAATCTCCTGGAAACCTAACTTTTTTTTTATGAAAATGATTCTTTTTTTTTTAATACGTATGCATTTTTGAGATTTTTAAATTCACTTAGAATTTTTTTCTTTTTATATGGGAAAAATGTGTAGAAAGTCACAAAATTGTGAATTGAAAAATCTGAAAAAATTCATACGAGCGAAAAACGAGCGAATCATTATCATTAAAAAAAAGTTAGGTTTTCGGGCAATTTGTTGAACAGTTCTATTTTTCATCAATTTGTTAATAACATTTTGGAATTATTATTATGCAAAATTAACCTTTTCAGAACCTTTAATATGCATGAATATTTTCAGATTTTTATACCATCGAGAAATACTTGCAATTTTCTCTTATTTCTCTCGAACTTATGAAATTAAATTGACGACAATAAATAATGTAATTTTCTCCGGTAGTAAATTTGCAAATGAAAATTAGCCGATTTAGGTAATTTTTCATTCTGGCCATAAAAAATTCAATTTTCAATTTTCAATTTAATTCAATTTTCAATTTAATTCAATTTTCAATTTAATTCAATTTTCAATTTAATTCAATTTTCAATTTAATTCAATTTTCAATT
>JAPYZD010007465.1:0-10060 GCA_030522725.1 Ichneumoninae sp. B BG-2022a
GTTAAAATTTGTTTAAAATCGTAATTTTCAAGTATTAGATAAAATTCTGAAAAAATTCATACGTATTCAGAAAAATTAACAAATCATTTTCGTAATAAAGAAAAATTTGCCGGCTAATTTATTCCACAATTTTTTTTTTCAGTAATTTGTTATGAACATTCTGAAATTATTATTATGCACAAACAATCTTTTCAGCACCTTATATATGCTAGAATTTTTTTAGATTTTTTTCTCATCGAGAAGTGTTTGTAATCTTTGTCTTTTTTCTCTCGAACTTAGGCGGCATCAGTCATTGTGCTAGTACTACCTTAAAGCGCCGCTTACGTGACTCCGGGCAGGCACGAAAAGTAGCGCTTTTCATACATGAATTACATAATAGCAATTTATGACACTAGTGCGATAAAACTTTTTCTGACGAGTGCTGCCATCACACAAGTTCGGAACAAGTTTTACGCACGAGTATCGTACCAAATTTTACTTCACGAGGTGTGAAAATGGGAGTTTTACACACGCATCGCAAGTGCGCAACACTACCATTTTCGCACCGAGTGTAATAAAAGATATATCGCATCGTCAATGAGAGGATGAAGGATCGCTGCTTACCGACGCTGCCGTTCGGATTCAGAGGATACTTCTGGGTCACGTTGCCCGAATCGTCCGTGTACTGGATCGCCAGGCAGTTTCGCTTCTTCAGTTCGTCGAGAACCTTCTCGTTACGGAATGTGAATCGACCTTCGCCGTGGGCTACCCAAACACCCATGACACTGCCTTCCATGCCCCGGAGCATTATCGCCGGCGATTTCGATACTTTTACGGTCGCCCAGCGACACTCAAATCTCTCGGATTCGTTGTGATCGAGCACGACGTTGGCACGGCGCTCTTCTTTGCCGTCGTCGCTATCCAGATCACCGCCGATCCATCCCAGAAGGCTCATCAGTTGACATCCGTTGCAAACTCCCAAGCTGAATGTGCCGTCCCGACTGAAGAAGCTCTGCAGTTGCTTGCGCAGCGACGGATGGAACAGAAGACTTGCCGCCCAACCTTTGGCGGATCCCAGTACGTCTGGAAGAGTCCATGAAAAAAAAATTCTCAATACTAATCTCAAATATTTCAACGAAATGTTCCTTAACCATTTCAGAAACATCTGGAATATTTCTCAAACATAATGATTAAAATATTTTGAAGTATTTTTAATTTCATGATCGACCGCAATATTTCTACGAAAGTGTTCCGTGCTTATGCGGGTGTGTATATGCAAATTGGACGGTTGATGCAATCTTTCACATTTCGCTGAGATGTTTACAAAAACATTTCTGAAACATTTCAATGTAAGAATTACAGTTGTATGTAAGAGCAAAGAAATATTTTTAAAATGTTGTTAAAACATTTCGCAAATATTTTTTAATATCGGTAAAATATTTTCAATATTTCAAAAATATTATTGAAAGGTTTCAAAAATATTTCCCTGCTGTGTGGGTAAATAATTGATATTCCGGTGACGAGTCATACCGGCGTAACTGAATCCTCCTGGGAATATGACACCGCGGAATTTATCCAGGTTCACGTCGTTCGACAGTAGATCCTGCATGGTCACGTCCCAAACTTGGAAACCGGCCTGAGCCAGCGAAGCTGACATTTCGCGGTCGCCGTTTATTCCCTCCTCGCGTATTACACCGACCCTCACCTGCGCTGTTTCATGGAAAATATTGATTATAGCAAATAACTTGTTGAGAAGCTAATGTTTCATTTATCATGCTCCGTGGAACAAGGAAGAAAGAATTCCACGTACGAGTTAGACTCTTGGAGTCGCGCGCGATCGGAGTGACGTCAGGATCGAAAGTTAGCTTGTAAGCTGGAGTGGTTCTGTTCTCCAGTCCATTGTACTCTTCCGCAGCACACCGGACATTCGTTTGACGACATTCCAGCCGATAACTCGTCTCTTCCCAAATTTTCATCAGTGGAAGCACCGTCGATTCTAGAAGGACCTCGCCGTTGACCGCCACGACGACCTGCACAGAGTCAATCAGTTACCATTATTAAAGAGTTGCTAGACCTTCCGGTTTTACCGACAGAACCAGGTAGTACTAGCGCAATGACTGACGCCGCCTAAGATTGAGAGGAATAAAAGAGAATTACAAACACTTCTCGATCGGATAAAAATCTGAAAAAAATCAAGCTTTTCAAGTATTAGATAAAATTCTGAAAAAATGCATACGTATTCAGAAAAATTAACAAATCATTTTCGTAAGAAAAAAAAATTTGGTTACCGGGTACATTGTTGCACATTTTTTTTTCAGTCATTTGTTGTGAACATTCTGAAATTATTATTATGCACAATCTTTTCAGCACCTTTTATATGCTAGCATTTTTTCAGATTTATTTCTCATCGAGAAGTGTTTGTAATCTTTGTCTTTTTTCTCTCGAACTTTGGCGGCGTCAGCCATTGTGCTAGTACTAGGGGAGACGGAGGCAAAATGGCATAGCGGGGCAAAACGGGACAGTGAGGGCGAAACTCAATTTTCCAATACTTTTTGGATGCCGCATTTTGTTCTAGAGATTACAGCCGGATTTTCGAAGCCGCTTTACCCCACGTACCACCATCGACACCATCCAAAAGTTAATGGAAAATTGCGTTTTGGCTCATTATCCCATTTTGCCCCACTGTGCCATTTTGCCCCGCTCTCCCCTACCTTAATATGCTACGACTTTACATTATTAATATGCCTAAAATTTTACAGAACTGTAATGCTAGTCGTAAACGCTTCGACGAGCACTTGAATTTTGTTTGAAAACGTTCTAGAAATTAAGAAAATCCTTTCTACTGTCGTATCGATCGTACCTTCGATCGTAGTCCAATTCCACAGGATTTGCCGATCGGATAGATCGGTGCGTCGAAGCGCTCGAAAGTTTTGACGACATGTTCGAGATCACTTCTGTGTATCTCCAGCACCCAGCCAACTTCCTCGGCGAACAGGATTTCGATTGGAGCGCCGGTCTTGTGTTTTATGTCGACTGCCATACCGGACATTCCACCGAAGCACATTTCCAGGAGGCAAGTAACGAGGCCGCCGTCGCTCACGTCGTGACCAGCCAAGATCTTTTTCTCTGAACAAAAAAATTAATGGCTTTTACACTCGTCCGACGACAGTGAGTGCAAAATTGCGAATACTCTCGGCCCACCCGCTATCAGAGCTTGCGTCGCTTCGAATGCGTTTTTAACGAAATTAACGTTCTCCACGTCGGGCGAAGTGTCGCCGAGCTGCTGATACACTTGCGCCAGAGCTGTGCCGCCGATGCGGCTTTTGTTGTTCGACAGATCGACGAAGAGCAGACAACCCTCTTTTCCCAGACTCGGACTCTTCAGATCCGGAGTGACGACCTGCAAAGCACGAGATTATCCACTATAATTCGACTGCGAATTTCACAGATATTCGTGAAAAAAAAATTGTCTACGAACAGTCGCTGATACTTACGAGTCTTATGTCGGGACAAGGCGCGTACGACGAAACTACCAAAGTTCCTGGAGCTTTGACGACGTCCTTGCCTATTCTCGCAGCCATGCTCAACGAATCTTTGCCACCGTCTATGGCGATGCCGTACTCCTTCATTATTGAACACATCGCCTCGCAGGCCTCGTAGAGCGCCGCGCCTTCGCCCGGCAACTTTGCTGCCCACATCCAGTTTCCGCTGCATTTGACGTCCTGCGTTAATCCGTCATCGTTATTAATGCATTAAGGTCATGTGGTATAACGATCCACCTGCCGCGCGCACAGTTGGTAATAAAAACTGTACCGAACACCGTTTTGAGACCGCAGAACGCCGAGGAAAATGATAATTGTCTTTCCCTGGGAAATCGGCAGTTGCAGGGAAAGACAATTTTGTTTCACGACGGCATCCACTACATAGCACGGAAATACTTTTGAAAAGTTTCAAAAATATTTTTTTTATATCGAAAATATTTTACCAATATTAAAAAATATTTGTGAAATGTTTTAAGAACATTTTCAAAATATTTGTTTGCCCGCTCGTAAATCTTACATTGAAATGTTTTTTTTTAAACATTTCATAATGGAATGAAATGTAATATTTCATATAATGGAAAAAATCCAAAATAATTTAAAGGTGGTGCTGTGTACCTTTAAATCGGAGATCTTGGCGAAAACCAGATTGGTGAGAGACTCGGTGACCGTCATTCGAGCACCCGCGGCAACGTCGACGAGTCCCTTTATCGGTTGCTCGCCGATGGACGTTGCCGTGCCGACCTGCGGAACAGAAATCATCGAGCGTATTTTTGCCGATCGTCAAATTGTCGAAAAGAAAATTTGGGACTCACAGTTGAAAATTGTGATACCGCCGTTACAGCCACATCGGCGAGCGGTGTGTGCAACGGGCCAACGCACTGTTGCTGCGCGATAAGCCCGGTAACGCATCGATCAACTTTGTTCGTCAAATAGCGTTTGCTCGCAACGGATGGAAGTCGAAGAACTCTGTCGAGCGCCGCTTCCAGGGTCAACGCACTCGGTAGATCGATGGGCTTCGTTGCGATGACTTCTCGCCTCAGATCGAACGTCTGCGGAAATTAACGTTTTTTTTTAATGCATAGAAATCAATGAAAAACTATAAAATCGTTAAATCATGTATGTATGTATCGTGTCTCATTTTCTTTTTTTTTCTGAATATGTATAATCTCTAAATTATAATTGTAGCTGTCAGGACAGCCTGACAACGTGTAATTGGGTTATGCCCGTTTGAATAAAAAAATAAAATAAAATAAAATAAAATAAAATAAAATCACAAACAAAAGTTGGAGCGTCGTGAGAAAAAATAATAATTCCCTGTAATATAACTTCCGGTTTGGCAATTTCGCATCCAAACCGGAAGAGGCGTCACACCGAAAATGCAGAATTTTGAAGCATGCGCGATATAGTTTAGTCGATAAATAGCTGAGCAACCTTCTGTGGCATTTTTCCAAGTACTAGCTCGAGCTCGAGATCGACCGGATGCCTCATGTTGGGATCTTCCGTGCTGTTCAGGTACTTCGTAGCATCGCAGCTCTCCTCCTCCGACAGTACTATCTTTCCGGAGCCAGTTACAGTGCCGACGAAGTTTATCGGGCATTTTTCACGATTTGCTATATTCTTGAGCACGGGGACGTCCTCCTGTCTGCAGAGTATCGCATCGTTTTCCTGGTACTCGGCACCCCAAAGCTCCATCGTACTGATGCTCTCGTCACCGAGCTCGAATTTCTTGGTGAATATTACCGCACCCGCAGGCTCGACGATCTCCTTCAAAACGTTTCCTGTGGAAAAAAAATTATAATACGTCGACCTCATATGTAATATTGATTATTGAATTTTTAACAGTGCTGGGCAGTACTTGAAGTACCGGGTACTTGTTTGGTACTTCAAGAACTTTTTGAGTACTCGCTTGCATTACGGATTCTCGATAAGTGGCACAACATCCTGTTTGTAGTAATACATGATTTACAGCAAGACAATTTTGGACATAGCGCAATATGTAATAAATGAGGGAAGTCGAAGTAATAAGGAAGTCGAAGTCTCCCTGCCAGAAAGCCAAAATCGATCAACGAAGTTTCTCAAAGAGAAAACTATACGCAGAATTGTAAAATGCTTCAAGTACAAAAGGTACTTTGTAATTAAAGTATTTTTTGGTACTTTGCCCAGCTCTGATTTTAAATGGGGTGCATGAAGCCAAACCGCATGATCGTACCATTACCACCGGCGCCTTGATCGTGGATGCTCAAAATTGGATTTTTATCTCCCATCTCGACGCAAGCGCGGACTAATCTGTTGAGCTTTTGTTCCATTTCGGCATCGCCACGTTGCACAGCTCCGAAATCCAACTCGGACTTGTTATCGCCTTGTACCTACCGAAAAAAAAATCATCGAACATTTATTGATTAAATTCGTTGATCGATCGGTCGATCGAATGAATGAACTTGGTTATTTAAACTACCTCGACGGAACTTGCGGAACCGCCGCCCACACCGATTCTGTAAACTGGACCGCCAATTTTTATCACTTCCATTCCTGTAAGAATAAATCAATTGGATTCAATTGATCAATCGCTCCGATGGAACGATCAGAGACGAAGGCGTTACGACGTAACGAATTCTTGCCTTTCTCGGGAAGGAGCTTTTCCGTCATATCGGCGTCGACTGTTCCCAGACCGCCGCTGAACATTATGGGCTTGATCCACTCTCGGCGTTCGCCGCTCGAGCTCGTCAGTCCGAAAGATCTCGCGAATCCCGATATAACCGGCTCACCGAATTTATTGCCGTAATCGGAGGCGCCGTTACTCGCCTCGATTATTATGTCCAAAGGAGATGCCATGTTGCTCGGGTACGGAGTTCCCTTTTCTTCCCACGGTAACTCGTAGCCTTTATCGAAGTTAAAGAAAAAATCAGTAACGGAGAACGGCTGATATAGCGTGAACTATATTCGATGATAAACAAAAATCACCTGGTATGTGAAGATTTCCGACGGAATATCCCGCAGTTCCGGCAGTGTAGTAGCCACCTCTGCCGACCCCTTGGATGTCTCTCAGCCGTCCTCCTGTTCCAGTTGTAGCGCCGCTGCGAGCAATTAAAAAATTATTATTATTTTGCACAGGGCATTTGATTTATATCGAAAAAAATGGACGGATCTTCGATACCTAAATGGCGCAACGCCAGTAGGAAAATTGTGGGTTTCCGCCGTGAATATGAGATGTTTCTTCAGCCGATCGAGATTGAGCGGACTGGAGCGTTGGGGCTCGCTCGGCCGAAGAATCGTAGCCTCGAAGCCCTCGATAGCGCTGCTGTTGTCCTTGAACTTGATGACGTTGTTTTGATTGGAGGTCGCTTGCGTGTCGGTTATCATGTCGAAGAGAGTCTTGTCCTTCTTAACGCCATCGACGAGCATGGCTCCTCGGAAGAACCAGTGACGACTGTGCTCACTGTTCGATTGAGCGAGGTCGAAGCACTCGACGCTCGTAGGATTTCGCTTCAATTTTGTGCCGAACAACTCGGTGTAGAAGTCCAAGTCCCAATTGTCGAACGCGAGACCTGTATTAACATTTTTTTTAATGCTTAATAGCGTTTCTTACAAAGGAAACGCGTTTTATATCGGCCGAATGGAATCGGCGAGTTCAGCCCATCGTACCCAGCTTCTCATTAACATCCTCGAGAGCTTTTCTTCCGTTCTTGAGAATATCAACTTCGAACCATTTTTCGGGCCTAAAACCGTGGTCGAATGACTCAATGGGCTTCGCGTAACGGCACTCGGTCATTCGATCGTGCAGCGCGTTGACGATCTGTAAAAAGATAACGTCGATCAACGGTTTCCTCGGTTCTCGAACCAATCAACGATTTCTTCATGCTTACAGCTTCCTCCGTTTCCTTGCTCAGAGATCCCTTGTGCTTCACCAAATATCTCGTTCCAACTTCCACTCTGCTTACTTTATCAACACCGATCGACTTAAAAATGGACACGGCGTTGCTCGAGAAGGCTGTAGAGAAGTTCAATCTATTCGGCAAAGAAGATTATTTTCATATGTTATCGTTATAGACTAATCGTTTGAAATAATAAAATAATAAAATAATAAAATAATAAAATAATAAAATAATAAAATAATAAAATAAAGTACTGAAACTTAAAAAAAATTGCAAAAATTTACCTTGGTCCGATCTCAACAATGAGATAAGATCCTCCACTGTTTTCTCCAGCTTTCCTCAATAGACTGGAGTCAGTTAAGCCTTGCGGCTCCAGAGGTGAACTCAACGTCCACTGGATGATGTCGATCTCTTCCTTGGTCAGACTCTTCTTGCTCTCCACATAGTAACAGAATTCAGTTTCCAATCCGGTGACGAGATTCGACTGCTGGCTGACCAAGTTGAATTTGTTGCTCAGTTGTCCGGACAAGAGTCCGGGACTCTTGTAGAATGTGTGAATCACCATGGTGCGGTGAGAAGACCTCTCTACGCTCTTGCGAATATCGACTGAGGAAGAAAACAAAAGTAAAATTATTTTTTTTTTAATTGCAAGTTCTTCCAGGGTGAAAAGTCGGTGACAAGAGATCGCAGTATCGAGCTGAGGAAGAAAGCAAGAATAAAAAGATCGAAAGAAAAATTAATTATTGGGCAGGTAAACTCTTCGAGGACAAAAAGCTGCTTGTTTACCGGAGAGAAATAGACCGAATAAATACCAAAGAGAGATCAAAAACTTGACGATCTTTGAAGTGTCGTCTAAGGAAGAAAGCAGAAGCAAAATTATAGAAAAAAAAAGGGATTAACCGTTGGACCGGCCAGCTCACCCAGCTGTTGGTTGGGCGAATCTTAGAGGATGAAAAGCTACGTGTGTACCACAGAGAAATAGACCAAATAGATACCAAAGGAAGATCAACCACTCGGTGCTCTTCTGAATATCGAACTGAGGAAGAAAGCAAAAGTAAAATTATAGAAAAAAAAGGATTAAGCGTCGGACAGGCCGGCTCAGCCAACTGTTGGTCGGGCGATTCTTCGAGGATGAAAAGCTACTCGTTTACCGAAGAGAGATAGACTTAGTAGATACCAAAGAGGGATGACCCTCTTGATCTGCGGTGACGAAAGGGTCAACGAGCGCTATCGTAACTTATCTCTTGGGGGTCTCTTTAATGACGCAAAATAATACGATCGGACTTAACATTGAATGTCGTAATAATTTATTATCGTGAGATAAACGTCAACAATTCTGTGTACACGAAAGCGCATGAGAAATCTCACGAGAATTTTTTTTTTTTCTGTGCGATCAACAAGTAGCTTTGCGTATTCACGTGCCGTTGTATATAATAGAAAATAAAATAAAATGTAATAATTTCGACGGTCCCCTTACAGAATGGTTTGTAGACTCCGTGAAAAATCGAATTGCCCCGGTAATATTTTTAACACGGGTTGTTTACACGTGCCTCGTATGGCGTGTTTTATCGAGCGGCGGAGCACGTGGATCTAGCAGACGCAACACCGGCGCGGGCACTGGCCAACGAATGTTCGTTGGCACTGGTAGAGCTCGCCGGACGATCCCGCGACGCGGCAGCAGGGAAGGAGAGGGGGGCGGACGATAACCGGTCTCTTACCCGATATCTAAACATGCTCTTCGCTTGCCCAATACGATGATCCATGAAAATCGTACGTCGCGGCAATACCCATTGCAGCAATGATCGTTAGTTATCGCAACGATCGATCGGCAACGCAGATGATAAAAAAATTGCTTACTACTAAGATGTGAACATTTATTTAACCGAAAATCGTACAATATAGACTAAAAATGTCTACAACTACGCGACTATAATAATCCCCGTATAAAAATATACTTTTCGCTTGCCCAACACGATCATTGCAGCAATTATCGTCGATGACCGCAAACGATCGATCAGCAACACAAACGACAAAAATTGCGTACTAACATACGAACATTTATTTAACCGAAAGTCATAAAATATCGTCTGAAAATTTTGTACAACAAATAGCGCTTGAAAACTACGCGACTATCAGCGGAAGATTACGATTAACATTTAGATTCAAGGGATGCATCGTTGCGTACAATATTATCCTAGAAAATCGTAATTCGATACGTCTTCGAATTGCTGAGACTGTGGATTGCCGGGCGCCATTGGTCTCGCGGTCATCTGACCTCTCGGAGCTACCATTTGTTGTTGCATACCGAGGACCTGCTGCCTGTACTGGGGTTGTTGCTGGTCGTGTTCATGAAATTCAAATTCACAGTTAGCCACTTCGAGCGAGAGCGGAGCACGGAACATCCGAGAATTCGGCGGGTGACATACAGGTGCCCGAAACCGATTCGTGTCCAATAAGCAACACGAACCTATGCAACGTCTCCAGCACACTTTGAGACCTAAATCGTTAGCGGAAAACCAGGGAAATGTCCCATGGGCAAAATTACCGAAAAGCAAAAACATCCACGAGAAACTCATCCAGCGCGTAACGACATATTTAGAGCAACAGTCTCCGTACAATTACGAACTTTCCCTTTCCTGTAATTCTTCATTTACAAATCAGCCAAAA